>LPNX011096578.1:28288-47888 GCA_001517045.1 Pseudotsuga menziesii | reverse complement strand
TCTTAAGCCAGGTAATGCAGAGATATGGTTTTGTTCAAGATTTCATCAACTGGGTCATGGCCTGTATCAGTAACCCGTGGATTGCTCCACTAGTCAACGGGAGAGCGGCCCCTTTCTTTCAAGCCACGAGAGGACTGAGGCAAGGGTGCCCACTCTCCCCTTTTCTTTATGCCATTCAGGCTTCCGTCCTTAGTTATCAGCTGGAAAATGCCAGGCAAGAGCAGGACCTTCCTGGCATCAGAATGGCCAGAGGTGTTAAAGATATCAATCATGCACAATTCGCAGACGATACCATTCTACTCGGAGGTGCCAGTCCCATCATTGCCCGCCGTTTCAAGAGCGAACTGATCCGTTATTGTCAAGCTTCTGGCAGTAAACTCAATCTTAGAAAGAGCCACATCTATGGCTGGAATCTCAATCCCAGGGATATGCTAGAGATCTCTCGGGTTCTTAATATAGAAGGAGCTGTCTCCTGGGAGTCTTTCAAATACTTAGGAGTACCTATCTTCAAAAGTAAGCCCAATAGCTCTGCCTGGAAACCAACTGTGGACAAAATTAAAAATAAAATCATGGGATGGGGGACATCGTGGTTAAACTTGGCTGGTAAGTTAATCCTTATTAAGGCTGTGCTGAACAGCCTCCTCCTATACCAATGCTCTCTGCTTCTTGCTCCAATTAAAATTATTTCCCAAATTGAGGGACTGATGAGATCCTTCTTGTGGCAAGGAGGTGCTAATGGAAGGAAAAAATTCGCCCTGGTAAATTGGAAAACAGTGAAATTGCCTAAAAATGAAGGTGGCCTCTCCATTAGAGATCTGAGAACTCAAAATCTCAGCATGGGATCCAAGCTGCTCTGGAGCATGCTGGATACCAAGCCATCGTGGTGCAGTTCCATGTTGAGACGAAAGTACTTCCCAGGTTAGCGTCTGAGGTGCTTTGATGAGGACAATCACGTGAGAAGGGGATCGGCCATCTTCACTCTTTGTAAGAAATCGCTGCCACAATTCCGGGAGAATCTGTACTGGATACCGGGAAATGGACAGTCAATTAAATTTTGGGAAGACACGATCCTCCAGAAAAAACCGCCCCAGCTCCCACGCCTTCAGCATTGGATGGAATCAACGGGCCTCACGTCCCTTTGTCTCCCCATGGGAGATCGCTGACCCAAATCGTTGGAGTGGCTGGGCTGTCCCAGCGTGCCCTGAAGAGATGGAGGAAAAAAAAAATCATTTGCTTCAGCACTTGGCAGGGTTGGCTCCAATTTCTAATCTCAAGAAGGACAGGCGTGTATGGGGGGCTGGCAATTATAATGCTTCTGATGGGTACAGGCATTTTGCAGCAAACTTCAATGTGCCGGGAAATCCAAAGAAGTGGCTTAACCTGTGGAACTGCAGCACGCTCCCTAAGATAGAGCTGTTCACTTGGACTCTGCTCCATGAGAAAATTCTAACAGGCGATAATCTGGAGAAAAAGGGGTTCGTTGGGCCGTTCCGGTGCCCTCTATGCGCTGAAGCCTCCGAGAACATAAACCATCTGTTTTTAACCTGCCCATATGCCATTTCAGTATGGAAAGAGGTGATGAAGAGTTGGAGAATTGAAATACAGCTGCCAGAAAATATTCAGGTATGTTTTCTTAATTGGGACAGTTTTTATCAGGGTGAGCTGGCCAATAAAAAAGGATTGATGGCCTGCTGGATGAAATTACCTAAACTAATCTGTTGGGGTCTCTGGACTTAAAGAAACCATAGAATTTTTAAAGACAAAATCCAACCAGCATGGAGAACTGTCATTAAAATTACTGCTCTGTTTAAGGAGGTTGTCAGAATTTCCAAAATCCCAACTAATAAAGTAAATCTGATTGCCAAAGAAAACAAGTGGATGCATAGCCTTGACATCAAGAAGGCAAATAAGGTGGCTGTTAATAAGGTGGAGGATTGGGAGATCAGACTAGATAACTCGCAATTTGAGAATTGGCTTAGAGAGAGGAAACTTTTTAAACTTTTCTTTGACGGATCCTCCAAAGGGAATCCTGGGAAAGCAGGAGGAGGTGGCGTCATTTTCGATCCGGGAGGAAATAAGGTGTTGGAATTCTATTGGAATATCGGTTATGATTCCAATAATATGGCTGAAGCTTACGGGCTTTGGCAGGGCCTTAAACAGTTAAAAAATAAAGGAGTGGAAGAAGTTATGGTATTCGGGGACTCCAGGCTAATTATTCAGGAGCTGAACGGAGGCAGTAGGAGCGAGAAAGAGCAATTTGCAAGACTGATCAGGAGAATCAGATACATGGCTAACTCGTTTAGGATTATTAAATTTTTTCACATTCTTAGAAATCTTAATGATCTGGCGGATTCGGTAGCCAATAAGTCCATAACCATTGGCCTTAATGAGTTAAATGTAAATTCTGTTGTCTCCTTTGACATACCTCCCTAGATCGGCTTCAGGATTTGCGCCTGAATCTAGCTGAGTTTCGGATGTTTGTTGGACCATGTACCTTTGATCAATATTTTTCTTAACCATAACCGCTTTTGTTATAATAAAAAAAAACAAAAGCTACATGTAACTTAGTTTATGCCCTTTATTTTATTTTTTTAAATAAATTAAATTTCAATTTTCAATTATAAAAAAGAAATCAATTAAATCATAATTGCAAATATTAATAAAGCAATTTATCTTCTTATATAAATAATAATACATAATCCAATACTCTCGATCCAGGCAGGACAAAGATCGATAGGGTACCCACAACCAGTATGGTGCGGTTCCAAAGGCGAGGTGTGCGCCCAACTTATTACTTACCTAAAGACGATCTCATTCTCAAGAAGCATAATATTAACCTGCTAAAAAATAATACTTTGACTCTGGATCACGAAAGGTCTCGTTCTGGCTCTGGATCACTAAATGCATCTGTGTATGGATTTGGTCCTTATGCTTCTGACCTTGCCTTTCTTGCTGCGATCCTATCTGCTAGTGTTGGACCTTAAAAGGAAAAATTATTCAAAAAATAATTTAAAAAATATGAAGCCATAATTATGTTTATTAATATTTTGATATGTTTAAAAGTTAGTTTAAAAAATTATATTAAACTAAAAAGATAAAAGTGGAAAATAAGATAATTTTTCACATTTAAAAAAAAACATAAAATACAAAAAATTGTATATTTTGCTTTTGAAAATTAGTTTAAAGATTGAATAAGAAAATATTAAGAATAATAATGATATTATTTCAATATAAGTATATGGATTTAAATAGTATAAATTTTTGGAATATGTATAAAATTATGTGTGTATGTGATGTGACACCAGTACAACACTTTATCACAAATATTTTATGTAATTTCTAAGATTTTCATAATGTATGTAGGTTTTATTTCATTTTCTTATTTTTAACTAATGTGGCCAATGATAAAAAATAGTATTTTTAAAGCCTATAGGCCAATCAGAGTTAAACACATATGAAAATAATTTGAATAAGTAAAAATATTTAATATTATTTTTCTCAAACTTTAAAAATACCTTTGGTTTCTTAGCAAAATTAATAGGGTGAGGTGAAACATATAGCCACGGTGAAACATATAGCCACCTCCCTAGGGACTAATAATCTTTAAACAATATAAATCCAAATTCTATCATAAAAAAAAATTGTTAACCAATATATTATTGAAAATACAACTTACAACTTTATCGGCTTAGATAATGTAAAGTGAATTTAAAATATCATATGAAGAATTTGACTAAACCAAATATAATTTTAATATTAAGTTAATCCTATTTATTATTAAGGGGTGGCATGAGCGGGAAGGGTCCTTGATAGATATATCCTCCATCCCAAGTCTATGGTTTTAAGGGGTTTGTGTTGTCCTTTTGAATAAACTTCCAACCTTTGTATAATATACTGACATGCACCTTACTCCTTAATTGGTCCAATTGGCAAAGGGGGAGGAGCAACAAGTGGCTAGGAGCTCCTTGCAAATCCTAAAATAATATTGCAATGCATGTCACGATCATTTGCCATTTTCTTCATTTTTGTCCTCTATTGTTCAAGGTGAAGTTCCAATTCTTCTTGCTTTGCAACCTACTCCTCTGTATGAATGGATAGGTATTCATCTGCTTGGCGCATGCCTTCCAACTTACTAGAGAGATGCCTCAGGATTTTTCTAATGCTGTTCAGTCCATCCCCAAAATTACCCTTATAATTAGGAATACTAACCATTTATGTGTATCGAGTGAAGAGTTATATTGTCCTCAACTTCCCAATAGAGCTAATAAAAGCGCAACCACAAAGACCCAATACAAATTTTGAATACAGAGACTATCTCATTGTCTTTTACAGAGGCTGAGCATAAGCGTGTGAGAAAAGCCAAAGATAGAGGATGAATCCACCACCATTTTCACACCAAGAAAAAGGTCAAACCAACGAACAATGAAGGGGACCCAAGTGTTGATCTTCACCACGGATAGATAATTCTAGAACAATCCCAATAAATTGTATCCTATCTTCACTTTGCAGCTTCATAATGAGCAATTTAACTCCACAACCATGTCAAGGTGAAGTCAAATGTGGGAGAGCACCAGAGGCATGAAGGGGAGATAAAGATTCTCCCTTGATCTTTACCTTGGTTATCATGTCCACTACCACTTGTAATCCACCATGTATATGCATTGAATTGAGGTTATTCCAAAGTTTGACATGAGTGAGTTGATTAATTTGGTAAAGCACATTTCCATTGAACCCAAACTAGTTTGAAGGATCCCTCATTTTAATCCACCATACCTTTGCCCAAACTTCTCTCTTGATTTACCAAGGTATATATGATGCAAATGCTATCCCTTTAAATGTGGAAGAAGCAAAAGGTGACGAAGGAGGCTATGAGACCATGAATTCATCATGCAGGATCAAGCAAAACCTTTGGTATTTTGACACTTCGTAGCAATGACAATGATTAAAGAGGAGTCCCCAAACCATCACAAGCTTAATTTGTTGAGAATAAAGACTGTTAATCCCAAAATATAGAGCATGGATTTTTGCTTGATTGTTTGTGCTATGCAGCAAATTCCAAGAGAGCATAAAACAAGAAAGAGAGAGCAATCCAACGCCTTAAGAATGAAGAAAATAGTTAAATAGCAAGCCTCTTTAAGGGGTAAACCTCCTTATATAATTAGGAATACCAACCATTTATGCGTGTCGAGTGAAGAATCCTATTGTCCTCAACCTCCCCATATAGCCAATAAAATCACAACCACAAAGACCTAATACAAATTTAGATTAGAGAGACTATCTCACAATCTTTCATAGAGGTTGAGCATAAGAGCATAAGAAAATCCAAAGACAGAGGGTGAAGCTCCCATACCTTTTCCAAAGAAAATGTCCACCTTGTTCACTTCTCATGCCCCCTTGCAGTGTCAAAAATATATTTCCAAGGATGCAGACACCACCATTTTCACACCAAGAAAAAACCAAACCATTGAATACTGGAGGGACCAAAGCATTGATCTTCATCACCGAGAGACAATTCCATGACAATCCCAATAAACCATATCCCACCTTGACTCTACAACTTTGTAATGATCAATTTAACTCCATAGTCGTGTTAAGGTGATGTCAAATGTGGGAGAGCACCAGAGGAATGAATGGGAGTTAAATCTCCTCCCTCGGTCCTTACCCTGTTTTCATGTCTACTACAGCTTGTAGTCCAACATGTATATACTTTAAATTGAGGCTATTCCAAAGTTTGATACGAGTCATGGTAGATGAATTTGGTGAATCATATTGCTATAGAATCCAAACTAGTTCGGAGGACCCCCCATGTTTAACCACCGAACATTTACCAAAACTTGTCGCTTGATTTGCCAAGGTACCCGTGGTGCATTTGTTACCCCTATAAAGGTGAAAGAAGAGGACAATGCTAAAGGAGGCTAGGAGACCATGAATTCTCGTAATCATGGAAGATAAAGCAAATCCTTTGGCATTATGGCACTTCCTAACAAGGCCAATGGTCAAAGAGGATTGCCTAAAACCTATTAGAAAGTTAACTCAATATGTCCTCCTTTGTGTTGTTATTATTTTGTCATGGAGAGGACTTAAGTTGTATTCCCTATGCATGTTTATTAATGTAAAGTGTTTTTTTTTATATTAATAAAGTGAGTTGTACTTTATGACTTAAAAGTCAATTTAAGTTGTAAATCCTAAAAGTTCATTTAATATGCATTTAATAAATAAAGTGTGCATTAATGACACCTCAGATAAAGTGAATCTCAACCATTGATTAGATGGTTGAGGTAGTCAGGGTTAGTTAGGGTATCATGAAGTATAAAAAAGTCTTGGGAAAAGAGAAAAAATCATCAAATTAATGAGTAAGTTCATTGACAATGAGAGAGAGAGAGAGAGATTTTGTAAGAGTTCATGAGGAGATAAGTTAGGAGGTAGCAGGAGAAAAGGCGGATTTCTAGGGCACAAAAGTTGAGGTAGCAGGCTACATAACAAAAAATCGAGGCAATAGTCAATACAGTACTTTCAAGGTCGTATGACATGTCGTACTATCAATTCCATAGAACATGTTAAACTCAGTTTTAGACTGTTTTATTGCACCGAAATCTAGGTAAATAATTTTTAAATTTATTTGGCATAATTACCATTGCAATCTTAATCAATTTTAGTAGTTTCTAAGTCTATTTGGAGGTTGTAAACATCATAAAGTACAACACTCTTGTACAATAATTTTGTCTTGAAAGTTTGTATGATTTCTTGTGATAGTTTTAGCAAAGGTTTTCTTAGTTTGCCTTTAGCAACATTTATGTACAGTAAATCTTCTTAAATCTCTTAATAATTTTTTTGGGGGTTTTACCTTGGGCTTGACCCTAAACTCATTATGTTCACCCTCTTACTAGATTTACATGTGATTGGCTTATGGTATTTACGGTTCAAGTTAAAATCGACATTATTAATATCATAGATTGATTAATATTCAAGATAACTTAGAGTAACAGTTTGGGCGGGGGTAGAGCAAGTGGTGAAGTTGAAATGTTGTAAATGGAAGGTCTCATGTTCAAATCCCTCCCAAAATTACCCATGCACCATGGTTCGAACCCTGTGGATGCACCTACGGGTATAGTGGTAGCAGGATTGGATCCCTGGACCTCGTGTCATGCGAGTACTATCCCCATCTCCAGTTGTCAATTACCATAGTTAAAAAAAACTCAAAGTAATAGTAAATCAAGTTTAATTCAAAGTGTTTGGTAAAATGCCTATATAATCAATTATCAATTTTTATCAAACTTTTACATGGTATCAGAGGGGGATAGCTAAAAAATTGTGAACACTTTATTTCTTGTTAAGATAGTAAGAACAATTAGACATTGTTGATACAAATGACTTGTAAGTGTTGCTTGCAGTGGAAAACAACTCTAAAGACAAGTTGCATGCTACCAGGATGACTTCACTCAAGAAAAAGGAGGATGTTAACCCTTTAATTCAAGTTGTGGTAGTACGGGTTACTAGGATGCTAGGATTTGGTTGATTTATAATAGAGCATCTATATATATGAGAGGAACATGGGATATGTTCCTTAGTATTGCAGAAAAAGGTCCAAAACATCATGTACAAACTGGAGTAGGATCAATGCATGAGGTAAGAGGAGTTGGGAGAGTTCGCTTCCAACTTGCATTTAGAGAAGCTCTTGAGGTTGATGATGTAGCATTCGTTCCAGGGCTGATACATAAAATACTCTCAATATCATCCCTAAAGGATGATGGATACACAATATTATTCATACCTGGACACGTGTTCATCTACTCAGTGAGAGTACGTCTGGTTGTGACAGTGTTGTTGGGTGATTAGAGAGATAGAGAATACATAGTGCATGGTTGGCCTATGTATGAGAGATTTGGATGGATTTAAGATCCTAGATCAGTTCCAGAGGAAGAGGGAGAACAAGATGCCCCTTAGACTATGTCAATGTCCCTTAGACTATGTCAATGCCAAGTATGCAGTCTTTGATATGTAGAAATGGGCAAGAGGCTACTTCTTCCAGTACTGGCAAGAGACTCAGCCAATATGAGGTGATTGAAAAAGCTTAAGATAGGAAAGTGGAGTCTCTTAAGAGCTTAGATTTCAAATTTGTTTACAGGAGAACATCTTCAAGTTAGATTATGGAGCAGGAGGGAGTTGTTATTGAGAACAATGATCCAAATGGAGGAGATGCAAGTGATGCCAAAAGGACCTCCCTCGTTAAGATGGAGTGTTAGAAAGTTAACTCAGGATGTCCTCCTTTGTATTTTTGATGTTTTGTAATGGGGGGGGGGTTAACTTGTATTCCCTATACATGTTTATTAATGTAAAGTGTTTATTTATATTAATAAAGCGAGTTGTACTTTATGACTTGAAAGTCACTTTAAGTTGTAAACCCTAAAAGTTCATTTAATAAATAAAGTGTGTATTTATTGTGTGCATTAACAATAACCCTCATATTAAGTGAATCTCAACCATTGATTAGATGTTTGGGTTAGTTAGGGTTAGTTAGGGTGTCATTGTAACGTACCCAACCCTAAATACATCATTAGGGTCCAAATACTTGAGGGATTCTAACATGGAAGGACTGAAAAGAGGTTAAGCACAGTGGAATACTATTCTTCTAGGGTTAGGTTAACATGCGAATAGACCAAACTAATTCAAACAAGCAGTCATTTAGGAATACATCCCTTCCAATGTAAGTATATATCCCAACATAACTTTGATGCAATGCGATAAAGCATGAATAAACCAATTTACTGATCCTTTTTAACATGTACATTTATTTCATCATCACATCTATGGGTAGCCTCCCATCGCCATCTAACCAATTAATAAATTGGGTCTACATTCGTCCATAAAACTCCACTTAAGAGAGTAAACAAATCAACATTTCTACATTTTGAGGCAAATTTCGACATTGAACTATATCTTATTTATAAGATTAAAACTCAATCTACAAATCCATATTAGATCTGATCCAACACAACCATATACGGACATATGGTATACCCAAACATCAGACCCTCTAATTGACATAATCCATAAGCAAACTAGCTTCTATTTCCACACGTAAATCAACATCAATACATTGCATTAATAAGAGAATTATAACACTACTGTAAATCATATTTTATTCATTAAATATTATCCATAAACCCCAGATAGGATCTAGCCCGGAACAACCATACATGGTCATATGGACTTCCCAAATATCAAAACCTGATAACTACCATAAATCATACTTTCTAGTTTCTAACAACTAGCTTAACACATTCACACACCTGCTTCGTGAGCTACCAATTTATCAACACTTGATTAGCAATTTACTGTGAACATGGATACAATATAAAAACATGCAATGACATAGATATATCAACCTCCATGGGCACATGTACAATAGTAACATAATAAATGATACACAGGGGTACTTATTTTTATTTATGGTGCAATTCGCATCAACCAAACAACGTTCCCCCTAGCCATATACATTGTTAAGCCAAACTACTTGAGCATGTCACCCCTGAGATAAGGTATCGAATCCACACACTAAGGAAACTCTCTTACGAATTTGATCTCCTTAGGATTGTCCCCATCTCCTAGTAGATAAAGCTTCAATAAGTATGGTCTTCTTCACGAGCTAGCTTCCCTGTCTCTTGAAAGACCAAGTGAAACACTAGATTCCCTTGCTCAAGATTGTCCCCTTCATCAATTCAATTCCATAATCTACCACAACAATCATGGAGTGGAATTGTGCTCCCCTCTTCCTTTGTTTTGCTTTTTATTCTTATGAGTAAGCCAACTTTGCAACATATTTCACCTTCATAGATGTGATCTTGTTGGTCATGGATTTTATTTATGTGTCATCAAACCCTAGGCCTTCATGCTTAATCTTTTGCTTATCTACAATTGGGATTATTATGACTTGATTTATCTTGCCTAACCGTTTTCCATCATAGCATATCTACCTTAACGATTTCGACCGAATGTCTCATGTATGCTTTTAAAAATCATTGATATGTTCTTTGGAAAGGTTTGAAGGTAAGCTAACCACACTTGTCACAATCATGGTGCTGGATTTTACAGTAGCAATTTAATTTTTCTCATGGTAGTTTCTTCATAAACTTCTCTTTGTTTCTTCCTCCCTGAATATGAGCAAGGTTTCTGCTTGAAACGACGGTTTCAAATTCCTAACACAATAAAAATCCAAAAGATCATGGAGAATTCAGATAACTACGAAATATTGAATCTTCTTATTACCTCCTTGTGTTATTGGATAATTACTTGTATCTTGTCCAATGTATTCTCCTTCTCTGCCAACTTTTGGTATAATTAAGTCATCATCTAAGTGAACCTCTCCTCTTTCTAGTTATCCAACTAAATAACCTTCTCTCCTAATTGCACAAGTTGAATTCTGTTCTTGTCCCAATCTACCATAACCATTGTGATAGGGTCCTAGCATTTAATGAAGTAATGAAGTGTTTCTTTAACAATGGCAGCAGTTTGACATAGGTCTCAAGGATTTTTATTTTTATTTTTATTTTTTAACTTTTTAATTTTTTTTCCCAGTTGTGATAATCTTTGATTGAACATATGTACCTTCTCCTTCAAGTGCATGTTATTTTCTTGAATCTAAACATTCATGGTTGATAGGTCTTCCAACCTTTCTCTCTTTTATGCTTTACCCATGTTTGATTTGCTTCTTTTCAAAGTACTTGTAGCTACATCATGCTAAAAAAATCAATTCCTTTGATACCAATATGATCCATAAATGGACTTATATCCCATTCACTTCATTGACATTGATCCTCTATGGAAATGTTCACAAGCTTTGGTTGGGATTTATTATATGGCTCATTTCTCTTCGTGACATGAATATATTCAACCTATGAACCAATTTGTGCAAAACTCTATCTAGGATTCAATCCAATTGCTTACATGTACATATGCAATACGTTTATGTACAATTGCTTATTCAAATTCTAATAGATTATGATCTATATAGAATTATTCAAACCAATGTCCAAGAGATGCAGTTCTTCTTGTTATGGTTTGAAGACTATTTAATGGGATTGTGTTGTGCACAACATTCCATCACTAAAATTCTCATTATTCAAAACAATGAACAATTATGTGCAATATTCCATTGAATGACAATTACTCACAATGAGCATTTTCCTAATTGCATTACCTCTTTCTTTGATAGTTCTATAATGGAAATAACAAAGGCACAATATACAAGACCAAAATCTTGCTCTAAATTGGATTCTTTAGGCTCCAAAACTTCTTATATTTAGAATGCAAACCAACATTGATAAATGGTCTATTGTTCTCCAGGATTCAACTTTTCCAAGTGAGGATGATTTCAATGACTCTAGCATTAATTTGGCACATATCCACTTTTTGCGAAGCCCATGAAGGAGAAACTATATTTAATATTCAAGCTTGATGAAAGCCAACTAAGCAATGTACCTGTTAATGCTTTGTATGTCTTCCTTGACCATATTTCTATTTAGAAGGAAAGGCAATGGCATGAATGATCTTACATCCACCTATGGTGCTCATGCGTGCAATACAATCCAACAATGTGTGCGTGCAATACAATCCAACAATGTGTGCGTGCAACACAATCCAACAATGTGTGTGTGTGCGCACGTGCACGCATTAGACAATATAACTTACATTAATAAAGGAATTGAGAGATGAATTTAAAATTCAATTGGATAATCTCCTTCATAATGTTCTAAATTACTTACAAATGCTTCACTCATATACCTGCGTGTNATTGATAAAGGAATTGAGAGTTGAATTTAAAATTCAATTGGATAATCTCCTTCATAATGTTCTAAATTACTTGCAAATGCTTCACTCATATACCATACAAGCCACTGATGAATATTATGGCTATTTCAATGATATTACCATCTTGGGTTGAAGGGAGAATGCTGAGATATAAGGCATGTTATGAAGGAATTTATGATGCCCATAATTCCGTTCATCACATGGACATGTTTTAACTCAATGAATACACAAATGCCAATTGAATCCATTTTTCCACAATAGCCAAACATTCAACGAATAGTTTAGGATAGGATACCATGAATTATAGAGAAAAGACACCCCAACTAATGCGTACAACCTATGTATGACCTCAAAACTCCATGAAACCATTGCTTATGGATTGTTGGAGCTGTTTATGAGATGTAGGAGAGGCACACAACCTCAATTCATTCTTTAATTATTGTGTATAGGTTGGTTCCAGTTGCCTCAATAATCATAATTTTGTTGTTTTCCAAAAACATAATTAGAAATTTTGCTAAATAATTGCAATGGCCATATCATGACATCCATTCAACTCAAATGTGATATGGAATATAAAAACATTGTCATATAGTTGTTGGCATTAATAGGGTACAATGGAAAATAATGGAATTACGAGTAAGAACCAACATAGATCTGACTTGCAATTATTCCATTACAACCACTAGCACAACTCATACCATATTAAACACAAATAAATGTAGTAGTAATTCACACATCCAACTACATAACACAATGAAAGATAAATTTCAAATCTATTCAAGATAGAATGGACACCATGTTTGTCACGTATCCAACAACTTTCGTCCACTGTTAAGGCTATGTAGCAACCTGATTTTCACTTTTGAATTTTTCCATTAATGATTTCGTCGCATTGTTATGGATGATTGCAACAAACATATGTGGAAGCAAGCTATAACAATCTTGATTATATAACTACCATGACAAATAAATATTCTATTATGCATACATTCATAACCATGAACATAAATGAAAAATCTTGAAAATCTTTCAAAGGCATAACAAAGCATAAATAAATGGCATTCCGTTAACATAGTTATAAATATGAACATTCAAGGCACTTATATTTATGGAAATAATTCACCTACTAGTTGCAAGTGAAGGATGTTCCTCCCAGCCTAGACACTCTGCCACATGTATCTTTTCTATAACAGAGGTTTCCCATGAGTTGGGGCTATCAATCCACAAGGGTGAAGTTTTAAGCTCTTCTACCTAACCCCAATTCATGCAACCCTTTGGGACAAACCCCCCTCCACACTTGTCCCAATCCACTAGTACTCCCCCCCATCAAACTGTAAAACACAAGGAATGGGATCCCCTTCTATATATGCAATCCCTTAGGCTATCCCAATTTCCTTCCAATGATCTAACATAGGATGACTAGGGAATCTCTATGTTAGGACGCCAGGGACTTCAGTTGCTGGCCAGGTTCCTCTCACAAGGGAATCATGCCCATTAGCAATAATTTTCTTAGGATAATTTGTCATGAGCAAGTATGGAACTCAGGTTTCCTCTATCTTATTTTCTCATTGATGTATCATTCATAATCCCAATTTAGAATGACTAAATGAATGACTAAATGAATGGTGGAATGATTCAATCTCTAACTCAATTTCCACATTATATATGCATGGTTTTCACTTTCCATATGGCTCCTCATGAATAGGTTGATTCCCCCCTTTAATCCCTTTTTAAGATAACATGTAAGGGTTAATTATGTCATTGTCTCTAATCAAGGGTTTAGTGACTTTGTGGTAAACTTGCTAACCAAGGTTGACAAGTAAGGCTAAGAACTTAGGTTAATACCAAACATGGTCATACCCCCCTTAACCCCATTTCACTTCCCCAACTTATGGAATCATAATTCCCCATATCTTCTTTGTCCTCGTTTGTTGCAACCATCATATATTTTTATATTATAGTCAAGTGTATGCATTTGCAATATTTTTGGTCATACTAGATGATTTGTGCTTAGCTTCTATGCTTTGAGTCATTACACACATAATTACAACATGGGGTAAAAAATAGAGTGTTACATTGTTTACCTTAGAATCCCAAACAAGAAAACTAGCTTCAAATGGTGGCTTAGTCTTCATTTCACTAGTCTCATGTTACATTGCAACTCATGGCTCTACGCCCATTCAATAATTTACATAGTTAGGCTCTTGTGCATCCTCACCTCTTGGTAGAAAAAAATACCTTTTGAGAGGAATTGCATCAAGATATAGGAAAAATTGGGCGTAATGGGAAGACCAAGTACCCTTGTCCTTTCATTTCCCATTCTAGGTTTCTTCTCTCCTATTTTCATTTTTTTTTCGTTCTCACATAATTGTTTTCTCTCTTTTATTTTATCTAATTTTTTAATCTTGCATTGTCCTTTTCTTTTATTTCACCTTCATTAATTGTCAAATTACTTTGTGTCTATTGAGCTTTACAACCCATTTGTTTTGGCATAATAAAAGGCTCAATGTCAATACCAATGAGATGCAATGAAGTTGGAACCAACAAATAATTGAATTCATGATTACACTTGTGCAACATAAATTTACATTCAATGTATTCCTATAACTCTTGAGAGATCCTTATATTTATAGGTTTTGTTTGGGGAACGACATGCATGGGAAATATAGATGTTTCTCAAGTTAGTTGATGCAATTGTTTCATTAACTTCATCACTTTATCACAATTTGCGAAAGGCAATCTTTTAATCCTTTTCCAATCTTTCAGCGTGCATAAAAATTACTAGATCACATAGTTTGATGCACTACTGACATACATGAAGACTGCACGAGTATAAAATGATTACTCATGCAAACTATGTGACCTATAGAACTAAGTTTCTGTGCAATGATACGTTTAGTCAACTACATGGTTTGACTTTGATTTTCCATAGATAATCCAACCATTTCTTGTAAATGTATGCTTCATTGTATCGATATCTAAACATAATTGATGTTTTACGTGAAAAACTTTTGTTTTTGCAAGTGAATGAAAGTGACATGATAACATATTCTTCTTTGTGTGAGGTTAGGATTAAAATTGTAGAATCAAAATACATCATATTCATATATTGGAAACGAAAAAAGAAAGAGAGCTCCCCATTGAAAGTGGACTCAACTTTGGAGAGAAAAAGAAGGCCACTTATAAGACAATTGTGAGACGAACAAGTTCTTATAATTTTCTTCAACTAGGCATACCCATGCTTGTGCTATAATTAAGTCAAATACAAGAATGAAGTTTTGTCTTGGGTAATATGATAGATCCAATGTCGAATCATAGTAAATCTAAAACAAATGTTGTCTATGGTGAAAACTGTAATGAATATATGCATCCCTAAGGATGGAACAAAACTATGTGATAAACCCCCCATCAAGCCAGGCTCAAAACATGTTTAGAGTCAAAGTATTTGGAAATCCATAATGATGGTACACAAAACAAAAATAGATATGTTCCATAGTCATCAACTAGATCTAAAATGTGATCATCACATTGTATGAATTCTACACAATTTGATAATGATCTAATGTTGAACATGAGAGAAGATTTCTAGTCATGGATCAATAATGAAAATATATACTAAATGCAAGATTGATTACTGATGATAATGATTGGTACCAATGTAACGGGTACAAATTTAACTTATGGAAATGAATTTATTGACATAAAATAATGGGCATAACCATGTTGTTAAGAATCAATTGTTAAAATCCATGGTGCATACAAGGAATACGATCAATGTTAAAAATAGTACCTAAGGTACTTGGGGCCTCTAAATAAAACTCCCACAGAAAAATGAGCTAATATAAATAGGAGTATATTCATAGAAGAGGGAAATAATGATTCCCTATAGTCCTACATAAAGTATGAAGAGATAGACAGATGCACATAAGAGGACTAGACTCACTGTGACAAGTACAAAATGGGTTTTTGACATAGGACTTCCCCTGAATAAGTCATTTCATGAAGGTTGACCAGAGCAACGACCATAAATTTGTTGACCAGATAATTCAACCAAATGTCATTTGATGATGGAAAGGTGAGGAAAATTGAAAGTGTACTACGAACTATAAAGGTGGTGCCATATAAGGAGGATGAATGTGACTTTATGACATATTGAAAAAACTCATCGTATGGGATAAGTCATAATGTAGAGGCCAAGATGACAAGGTTGGATTAAATGGAAATGGATAAGACTTGATACCTAATGGCACCCTTAATAACATATGAAAAGGTGACATGATACTAATGCTTTGACCCATGGTGAATATAATAGTTGCATGACTTAAAGGTGATGCTAAATAAAGTAATATAATAATGGATTAACTTTCCCATTTTTGTTTTTTTGGGATTTTATGAAGCTCTTGGAATTTGTGTTTGTTTTTGGTGTTTTGAGTTTGATAAAGAATAAAAGAATGACATTGTTCTTTATGTTAAAAATAAGAGATGACCAACAAATGTGACCTAGTGTTTCCAAACCATGGGTGAGGACCATGATAACAATTGAGTAGTAAACAAGGATACACTCAAGGTGTCACCTCAAAATAAATGAAGGAAAGGGATTGATGTTATAATGATGAAATGACACAATGGTTCAATAGTAGTACAGTAAACCAAACTAAAATATCAGTGCTTGAGAATCCATTAGGTAAATAGAAAAATTAAGAAGAGAAATGCATGAGGCTCATAGACATATGTATAGGCTATGAGGACTCTCAACCCTACGAGAGAAAGCAACATGGCTGCTAATATACTAAGTTTTATAAACTAAGGCAACCTATGGAAGGATGAGCACTATTGTTTTGACGAAGGCGATAAGCTGGTTAGAAGAGATAAGTTGTTTGTTGAAACAAGGAGGAACCTCATATCATCACTATGTTAATTTTTGAAAATGAAAAATCTATCTAGGGATTTGTTTTGAGTTAGACCTCAAACCTCTCATATTAAAGGATAAAATCATCATAATTTAAATTTTTTCAAAGGCTTGGCCTATGCAAAGTTCCTCGAAAATAATTTATAGTTTCCCATTTTTTAATCTCATGCGTACTTGGTCTTATGCATGACTGAGGTAGTATTTTCTACCTAGAGTTTTTCAAATCCCCTCTTTATTTATGGAAAAACTTATACCACCCTCAATTTCTACACTTATAATATTGGATGTTGCTTTCTTAGATTTGAGTGCATAATAGGATAATTATTTTTCCTTATACAATTATGTAGTGTCCCCTCTCGCCCTGGAGGAGAAACGTGACCTAAACTACTATGATATACCACAATGTATTGTACCCACTACTATGATACGACTGTGATATACCACGATGTCCATGAACCTGATTCCCATACACCTGACTGATATGCAAAACAATTTAAAACTTCTCTTTACATCTCTTTAACACAATCACGGGTCATGTAACATCCTTTACCATTCATTCCCAGGATTAGAAACCACTGTAACAGCCGTTCTTCCCTTAACATATCCATTTTGTGACCAGAAACACCTTTTTCCGCATTGAACTTGTCCTTTCTGCACTTTGCCTTCCATACTCCCCTTTTTGCCTTCCGCTGTGGAATCTGGGAACTAGAAACATAATGTGTGACGAAGTAATTCAACCATTTTTCGCCTTCCACCTTTCCACCTTCCGTTGCAGAACACGGAATCGAAAAATCAATATTTGATGGAAACATTTAACAACTCTTCCACCTTCCGTTGTGAAACTCGAGAATCGAAAACTCAAAATTAGACGAAAACATTTAATTTCTCTTATGCCTTCCGCAACGGAACTCGGGAATCAGAAACTCAACATTTTGACGAAATCGTTCAGCCACATTCTGGATTTCACATTCTTCCTTTCCTCCTTCCGCCACAAAACTCAAGAATCAGAAGACCAACAAATCTATACCCTTACTTGTTCACTTTTTGGTTTTCACCTTCAGCCTTCCACACTCCACGGGTAGATTTTGGATCGCGGAAAACCAACACTTGGAATCATTTCTCTTTTTTATTTCTATCTCATGCCTTCCACCTTCCGCAGAGGATTCCAGGGTGTAGAAATATACACTTTACCTTAGAACTTTTGGCCCTTTTTCTGCTTTCGACTTCCACCTTCCGCAGGCAAATTCCGGGGTGCAGAGAACCAACATTCTACCTTGTCTTTTTCCTATTTTCCACCTTCTATATTCCACCTTCTGCTAGCAAATCTAGGAGTGTGGAAAACCCACATTCTGCTTTGTTTCAACTTCTCTCTTCCGCCTTCTGCCTTTTGTAGGTGGATTCCTGGGTGCGGAAACACTTAAGTCAGATGCATCCTGACTCTGTAACCAAGCTTCTAGCCTCCATGATCATAAACAAAATGCATTGAAACATACAAGGCATATACAGATGCAAATGCGAGAACATTTAATCAACAATAAACTCTACTAAAAACATTAACAAGCATTCATCATATTCAACATATTCATAAAGAAATACATTGCAGAAATAAAACAACGTAATACTTATCTTTGAAGATGAAGTTATGCTGCAACTAGCTATGTCATTGCAACGTTCCACCCAACCATAGGCCAGTGTGTTTATTAATCTCTCAACACCATAGCCACCCCTGATTTGGGCATGATTTCCACGAGGAACTAGGGGACAACAGACTCACACACAACCATAACACATCAACACAGTCAAGCCAACCTACAGTTGGGTTTCTTAGATTGTCCACAGTCAAGCCAACCTGCAGTTGTGTTTCTCAGACTGTCCAGCCAAGCCAATACACAATTGGGTTTACCAGGCTGTAGACAATCAACAAAAACATTGTTGGGTTTCATAGGATACACAACCAAGCGAACAAACAATTGGATTTATTAGAATGCACACAGTCAAGCCAACATTCACATTAAGGACCAACCAAGCCAGTTAACAGATGGGTTTCTCAGGCCACTCAACCAAGCCATCTTACTACTGGGTTTCTTAGGTTGTCCAACCAAGGATGATATAAGGCCAAATGCACATCAAGACATAGCCAAGCCAACTACTAGTTGTGTTTATCGGGCTGCTCAGGCAGTGGACAGGTAGAATGACTAGGCTATAGTGGTATAGTGGTAGCGGGATTGGAGCCTTGGACCCCGTGTCACGCGAGCACTCGTCCCGTCCCTAGTTGTCGATTACGACAGTAAAAAAAAAACTCAAAGTAATAGTAAATCAATTTTTATTCAAAGTGTTTGGTAAAATGCCTATATAATCAGTTATCCGTTTTTATCAAACTTTTACATGGTATCAGAGGGGGATAACTAAAAAATTGTGAACACTTTATTTCTTGTTAAGATAGTAAGAACAGTTAGACCTTGTTGATACAAGTGACTTGTAAGCATTGCTTAAGTGAAATACAACTCTAAAGACAAGTTGTCTAGTACCGGGATGACTTCACTCAAGAAAAAAGAGGATGTTATCCTGTTAATTCAAGTTGTGGTAGTACCAGTTACTAGGATGCTAGGATTTGGTTGATTTATAATAGAGCATCTATATATATGACGGGAACATGGGATATGTTCCTTAGTATTGTATAAATAGGTCCAAAACATCATGTACATACTGCAGTAGGATTAATGGATGAGGTAAGATGAGTTGGGAGAGTTCACTTCCAACTTGCACTTAGAGAATCTCTTGAGGTTGATGATGTAGCTTTTGTTCCATGGCCGATAGATGACTTACTCTCAATATCATCCCTAGAGGATGATGGATACACAATATTATTCATATGTGGACACA
>LPNX011096578.1:4381-19457 GCA_001517045.1 Pseudotsuga menziesii | reverse complement strand
AGGGAGGGAGGGAGGGAGGGAGAGAGAGGGAGGGAGGGAGAGAGAGAGAGAGCGAGGGAGGGAGGGAGGGAGCAAGCGGGAGAGAGGGAGAGAGAGACTTAGGAAAATAACAACTACACAAGATTGGCTTGGAAAATGACTCGTGATGCTGAATCATTAACACTCCCTCTCAGGAAATGATGAATTCTTTGTAACACCAAGCTTGTCTTAGAAGTACCTATACTTCATCACATATAGAGGCTTTGTTAACACATTTGCAATCTCATATGGAATCTTCTCGTCAGTAGCAATGTACTGAAGTTTTATTGGACCATGTCTATGATGAAGTGGTACTTCATTTGAAAGTGCTTCAACTTATCATGAAACACATGGTTTTCATAAATCTTGTTGCAGCTTTGATTGTCATAGTGAATCAATGTAAACTCAAGATTTTAACCCAACAAGTAGCTTCTCAAGCCATATTTCTTCTTGGTATGTAGTACTAGCCACAATATACTTTGCTTCTATAGTAATAGCTATAATACACTTTGCTTCTATAGTACTAGCCACAATACACCTTGTTTCTATAATACTAACCACAATACTACCATTCTAAATGGAGTTGGCATAACCAAGTAAAATTACCTCACTGCTAGAGGAAAAACTGAGTCCATAAGCAATAGTACCTTGAAGTTACCTAAGCACATGCTTAATGTCTATGTCTAATCTTAGACATGATATGACTCATAGCATAACATATAATAGGTATACTATGTATCAAATACATTAAGGAACCTATGAGATATCGTTTCAGACTCATGTCATTTCCCTAAACTAGAAACCATGGATTCACAATACATCATACTAAACCCTTAGCACATCAAATGAATAATTTTTCTTGCTAAAATAAAATCTCACCTTTCTTTTGTTAATCTTCAACATTTGCTTGTTGACTTATAGAATCTTCTACAGTCTAGAGAAGTTTTTTATGATATTGCCAATCTCTGTGACGTTATCCAAGGCCCAACCACTTTCAAAATGGTTTCATTTTTCTTTTATATCTTACAGTACCCCACTAGCCAACTATATGGCTATCTGACCTCTCCAAGAGGTTTGAATTCTCCCCACTAGTCCTGACTATAACTCACTCAAGTATCTAATAGTCATTGATAGTATTGAAGACCTTGACTATTATCTGATTGTCATTTGAGGTCTTGACTATAGCTCTGCTCACGTGGGTGCTCTCCACATGAGATACAATAGCCCATAGCTAAGCCATGCACCTTAACTAACCGACATGAGTTAGGTATTCTTGCATGACTAATCTGAGCTATGTACAACTGAGTGGATTATTTATTGCATGGATTAATTGAGCCATGTACCACTACATAGCTAATCTGATCCATATATTATTGTATGGATTAACTGACATCTAAGCCATGTGCCACTGCATGACTTATATGTGGGAGAACTCCTAAGTCATGTCGCACATGACTTACTGGTGGGGATTTTATCTATCTACTGCTACCTAAGGAGAAACATCAATACTACCTCTCAACTAGAGGAGTTATTTTCCACTACACCATGAGTGTCCCAGAAGTTTTCAACTTGACTTTAGACAAAGGCTTAGTAATTATATCGACAATCTACTTGTCATTGGATATATATTGGAGTTGCACTACTCCTTTATGCATCATGTCTTATATATAACTTGTCTGAGACATACCTGAGCCTAGATCTAGTCATACCATATGGGTACCTAAACACATGCTTTGTTATACATGTCTATGTACTGACCGCAAAGCATATATCCATCCTGGTTCTAGTCAGGTACAACTAGGATCTACTCAATTGTTGATGAGATCCTCCAAATATGAAGAAGAATCAGCTTTATATTTGTCATCATATGTGTGACCATGGACTTTACAGTCCATCATCCCGAATCTCTTCATTGAGTAAAATCTCAACTGATTTTTTCCACACCTCTAAACCCAAGAATCATGCCAATATTCTTGAATATTGTAATATGTTTCCTTCTATATATGAGCACCATGCATATCTCCACTTATAATGAGGTTCATTAACTGGCCTCTCAACCAGCTCCATTAGTTCTTTAGGAATTTAACGAATTCGAGAACAGTTATGGATTCTATGTCTGAACCTTTGAATGGGGAGAACCAGATCAGGGTCCTCCAATAAGGGAGTCTTAAGCTCTTACATGTCTATATCATATTGAATATATTTTGATCATTTGAATGCCTTCTCCTCATGGAATGTCACATCCCTGTGAACTTCAATGTGCTTTTTATCCGATACATATATTTTGTAGGTTTTTGGATATTTCACTATAACTAATAAGGTTTCCCTTATTTCTGGATGGATCCATCTTTGTCCTCTTCTCTTTCAATATCTACCAACATAATGACTCCATATTGAATTGTGACACAACCCCTATGCTACACAGTCACATGAAAACTATCAATGACAAAGAACAGTCATGGAGCTTTGATGCGGGCTCCAAAATTTCTTAAACATTTAATTAAAATAAATTAACTAATCAACAACGATCCACCATAGACTCAAATAATATGGAATCGTAGAATTAAAAATAGCTTATACAAGCTTAAACAAAATTTAAACATAGATTAAAACTCATTAATCAACAACTAACAATAGTTTAAAACACTTTATCAAGTTCTAACGGCTATGATTCACTCCAACAGACAGATACGATGGCCTAAATCTTCCTCTAATCCTCTCCTATCGATTTCGACCTCACCGTGAAGATTCCAACTTTCCCATGCCGATACTGACATCGACAAATGGAAGTCAACACTCCAAAACAAGAGAGAAAATAATACATTCTCTCTCAACTTCTGATTTCTAACATTGGTAGTTGGGAGTCGGCAGACCAACGATGGAAACACATTCATCCCTCCTAACTTCTGATTTTCAACATCGACAGTCGGGAGTTGGCATCAATATAAAAAGACTTTAAACAAATTCTCTCGACTTCCGATTCCAACATCGGCATGTCGAAAGTCAGGATTTGCCACAAACTTGTGAGACGTAACAAAAACCACCTTGACTTTTGATTTCTGACGTCGGAACATAAAAAAATTAGGAGTCGACACCAACTCAACAACTGTCATTATTACACATCGACACGATGATCGACGATCATGATCTCTCCAATCTTCCAAGGAAACACTTAGCCATTTTTTCAACAAAACGACTAAGGAAAGAAAGTAAAATAATGTACCAAGATTTCTTCAATCTTTTGGAATTAATGAATCCATGCTCATGAACATGTGTATAGATGCCCTTATTTACACAATAACATTAGGAAATGAATGGAACTTCAAGGTAAAAGTCCACCATGACTTTAAAAACCAAAACCAGATTATTAAAGGGTTAACTCCATAGGTTTTACAATCTTCCAACCAGCAAACATGCCTCATAAAAACAAGGGAAAACACAACAAACATCACAATCCTACGCCTCTTTTTCATTAAAACTCAAAAAAAGAGTTAAACACATGCATTTTTATTCCTCATGCACTTATAAACAATCCAAGGAATGTAAACATTTATTTTGTTATAGAGATAATTAATTATTCCACCTCTTTCCAAACCTACATCAATTAACCGTACCAAATTGCATCACCCCTTTGTCATTTTTTCAATAACTTACTCAAAACAGAGATCAATTAACCAATAAAGAACAAGTTACAACCTCTAATGGTTATACAAACCTTCATGAAGACATATGGTGCTTTGTCCTTTTAAACAATTTAATAGGACCAGGCAAGCAAAGTCATGCTACAACCATATAGTCCATTTAACAAATATTAAAGATCAAAGTAGCATAAACATAGAATCACAACAACTACAAAACAAGCACAGACTTAGCATAATCCATTAATCATCCTTTGGGTTATCATTGACTTAACTATCAAATGCCCACCAAGGAGTGTAATCACTCAATATGTTCATTCATTAAACATTGTAATTAACAAGAATTTAATATCCTGAGCATGCATATTTTGCTTCTTTACACAATAGCTATATCATCATTTTACTATCACAACATATCAATGATCCATCCAATTACATGAATTCAATACAAATAGCATGCACCATTAATTCAATTGTCAAACATGGTATTTATAATTGCAACAATCATTCACACAAAGTTCCAAACACTTATTTGAATTCATAAATAGATGGAATTTGCCTTTGTGGTTGCCATGCTCCACCCAACTGTAGGTCTTTTCCCAACGTGTAATGTTTCAACACTTAGAGACCACCCCTGAGCTAGGACTTGAGAATTCACCATGAGACTCTCTCCTCTACCCAATCTCTGTCCAACTTAGGAAAGAACATTGGCTATAACCCCAAACATAGGGATTTAGAATTCATTTCAAACTCAAGAAATAAATTTCGGCCACACTCCCAAACACATGGATTTAGAACTATTTCCAACTTAAGAAATAAAATTTGGCCACATTCCTAAACACAGGGATATAAATCAGGTTTGCAGGCATCGAGGTAAACAAGATATGGCCAATTACATGCCAAACCACACAATTCCCACTAGGGTTTCACTCTAATGGAACAACAATGAAACTCATCACTGCTTTCTCTGCACCTAGGAGTTCCACCAGAGCGATTCATGCATAGTTCACCATTCAAAAGAACACAACATAGTATTAAACCGCAATCCTAACAGGACGTTCCAGGGATGCAACTTTGACCATGTAATTCAGGGAATAATGGATTTAGAGAGATTGTCAGGTTCGACTTTGCTCATTTAACTCAAAAATCGGCCAAAACCATGACCCATTCTCCATGTTGTGTTATAAGATCAATGTTATTTCCCATCTGGGATTCATGCACCATCCTATGCCTTCTCTACAGGGAAAAACCCCTATGTTCTCCATATCACAGAACCTCTCTTCTGTTCCATGCCCTTCTCCTCCACGCACTCCATGCAACTCTTTCCTATGCGCACCCTTTCCTCTCCTTCTTTACAGGGTGGAACCCCTACTTTCTCTGCATGACATAACCTTTCTTGTGTTCCATGCAATTCCCTCTAACTAACATTCTTGTTCACCCCCTTATATTAGGATGAAACGATTGTCAATTATTTTCATGACTCTTCCCTCAAGAGCAACATGCCAATGACACCATTCATTTCCCCACCTATTCCTTCACTAAACACACTTAGCAAATAAAACATGATTAGGGATTAAAATAGGATTTGAGCTTTAAGCAAGGTACATAGGTCATTATTTTGGTAAACAAGGTAATGATAGGGTTGAAGCATAACCCACTAGGTCACACACAAGCCCCCTTACCTCCCCCCTGGTGAATTCTCATGTCCACTATCTCTTCAGTATTTGGCCACCGCCAAAGCCAGTTTTATATTTTATAAAATATTAATGTTAAAAAGTACATTTGATGTTCCATACATGGATTTCATATCATTAGTTACATCATACACAAGATAAAATCTATGGGTCTCAACCAAAGGCATTACACAATACTTGTCATTCTCTGCTTGTAGGTTATATCACATGATATTTCCCTACAAGCCAAATTTAGCCAAGTAATTAGAAACCTTGCATAATTTAGTCCTTCCAATGTAATGACAAATAGCTCACACATTCATGCAAAGATTTTAGCCAGTGTTTCAGTACAACCATCATCCATATCTCATGAAATTTTATGCAACGCCATATGCTACTTAATTAATCATATCATGTACTACATGAGCTTTACTATTCGCCAATAAAAGAAAGATATAACATATGCTCACCATGTTATACTGTAACATACTTCCTAATTCCAGGAATACATATTGTATGTCTCTATAATGAAACATATTCAAAACCATTCATATCTAATTTATTTGACAATCAAAATACAATACTTATCTTTTATTGTTTTGTGGGGTCCCTCTTAATCTTTGCTTCCTTGCGGATATGAATGAAGTCCTTAGGTCTTGATTTTGTTTCTTGATAGAAGCTTACTACATCTTTAACTTGCAAATTTGGTCATATGCATGTGGGAGTGAACCTATGCATGGGTGAAGGAAGCATAATGCAGACTATAGCGAATTGTTACATGGAGAGATTGCCTTGAACCTCGAACTCATCAATCCTCTCTTCATCCTTGCCATAAGAGCAAGGTATGGCAAGGCAATATTCTTTTATGGAGGTAGTCTAGCTTTGGGTTCCCCTTTCCTCTTGGATGCGTACATGCCACAATATCTCATATTTCGAAGCCTTTTCTTCAATGCCCTCTTTTGACTTGGAGCCTTCTTCTCATAGAGGTTTGTTAATGTATCGAAATATTCCTTCTTCAAAAAGAGTAATCACAAACATCAAGTTGTCTTTCACTGAATCATAGATGATATGTTTGGCTTAAGCTTAGTTCTTCTTAAACTTGATGCGCCCTGCATTAGATGTAGGCTCCTTTACCGCAATGGATACGTAGCTATCAAAGTCATATTCCTCCAGGATGTTCAGAATCTTGGCCTTCCAAGTGTTGAAGTTCGAAGTGCCTTCCAATCGGTCTTCCGGTCTTATTGAGATAGATGCCATTTCCTTTAGGAAATTATGCTCAACTTCTCAAGATCTATGTAGGCTTCTAGTTTGCTTGAAAAACTCTAGTCCTTCATGCTCCAAGCTCTGATACCATGTTGAATTTTGTGCAAATATGTTGAGCTTTGATTTGTAAAACTTTAATTGCATAAACATAGAGCACTTGAAATCAATAAACAATTCACATGAACAATCAACCATAACACATGATATACATTGGGGAAAACCCTCAAAACAATGAGGATGAAAAACCCCAACAAATCTTCATAGTATAATTATGATATATAGTAGAGAATGACTTTTAAAATAGCAGATTGCTTTCGGCACCCCAAGTGCAATATAAGCGAGAACAAACGTCCCAAGTGTAGATACAGAGCAATAGAGAAGATAGAACAATTAGGTGATCTTTGCAATGTTTCCAACACATTAATAACTAGCAAGAATCATCACCTTACAAGGTGTAGTGAATCACTGCATGGGAAATCAGCCTCCCATGCAAACTATGGAAAATTGCTATGTACCGTTGGTTTCTTTAACCCTACAAAGACAATGTACAATGCCTTTCTTCTTTGACATTAAATAATGCTTTACTAACTTTAGAGTGAACTCGTCTCAAAACTGGATGTAGGAACACTTAGTTAGTATGCTAACTTAAGTGTCATCATGGAATAACCTTAACTCAAGTGTCAAAACTTAAGTGTAGTCTTTTAACTGAAGTGTCATCTTTTACTTTAACTAAAGTATTGCCATGCAAAAACACTTTAGTTAACTAGTTCCTTTTATTAACACTTTAGTTAACTATTCTTAACTGAAATCATGATGATTGATTTACTAAAGTGACCACTGTGAGTTATCCTTTAATAACTAATGCATACATTGTTGCTTTAACTGAAGCTTAAGAAAATAAAATTTAGGCATACATTGTTACTTTAACTAAATCTTTGACTGAGGCATGCATTGTTACTTTAACTAAATCCTTAACTGAGACATACATTGTTATTTTAACAGAAGCTTTAACAATTCAAGTTCACTTTAGTCACTTGAAGTCTTCTCATAATCAATTCAAATTATATTGTTCTCTATGCATTTACTTTTATCTCTTATCATCACTGCATGGTCAATATGTGCTAAATTTATTTTATCTATCATATCAGATTATATTTAGAAGATTTGTCTGATGCTTTGATCATATTATATTACTCTTTAACCAAATGATTATATGCTAAAGTAATTCACTCTAGAGGTGGCCAGCCTCTAAAGGAAACTTAATAGCAATTGATGAACATGGTTAGTAATACACCACACAACCTTAATTCTTCAACATGCAAAGCATTTACCTATATAATTGGAGTTCCACCCCATGGGTACCTACTATAGCTGGAGGTCCACATGAGAATCTTGACTTGACACACAAGTCCTGAGCCTTGTCCAACAAGACTTCACAACATTATCACTTTGATATACCAAAGCATTCAACTCTATACATGATGAATACTCTTTTACATGGAAGGCTTAGTCATCCTTGAGTCCAACTCAAGAATCTACTCCAACTTTCCTGAGTCCCACTCAGGAACCCTACCTCAACACATGAGGCCCAATCCTGGTTGCACAAGATTGGCTTGGAGAATGACACATGATGTTGTATCTTTAACAATTTTTTTTGGGAGATTTTATATGAGAGCATGAAGGGATGGGTATATTCTCTTTTGGAAAAACTTTTTGAATACATTGATCTTGGGGATTCCTTTTAGATTTAAGGTTTCCACCTTTTGTTTGGATAAAAAGTTATGGATTCCCTAAAATTTGGTCTTCTTTCCTTTAGAGGGATGGCATTACTATGTAATTATGAAAAAACCTGAGAATAAGGTGGATTATTAAGTTATCCAAGTATTTTATCAATGCCGACAGGTTTAACATATTCTATCATTGCATCCAACTTTATCTTCTCCCTTGTTGGCGGGGTGACCTCAAAAAGTTAGGAAATATTGTATTCAACACCTAGTTGTCCTCTCTAATTCATTATGTTGGCTTCATACTAAGTTTAGTCTTGAGATATTGTCCAATAGGTTCATTAGAGTTCGTGAGTTGATGTCCCTTCCAACCTTCCTTAGTCGAGTCATTTTCATCAGAGTTCTCTTAGCAAACTTAGCATTCCCCACTACTAGACTTTTTGGCTTAGGTGACTTTCTCCTCAATTCAAATTTGATTTTTTTTATAGAGTAGTCCTGATATACATGACCATAGAGTTGACATTGAGCACAATGGAATGGGATCTAAATGGAATCTAATAATTACGTATATTTCCATTTTCCACATCAATCCTTATGGATTTAGGAAACTCATCCTTGAGATCCAACTCTACTAGAATTTTTACCACAATTCTAGACCTTCTACTTTTATAAACATGAAGATGAACAAATGTCCCCAACCAATTTTCTATTTCCATCATCACTTTGTCCAACCATAAATCCAATGGGATACATGGGGTTTTGACCCATATAGGTTGTTTTGAGTTTGATTCTCTCTAGGGGTCAAAACACAATGAGCATTTTTAAAGAGTTATCACTATTTAACCTTATTACCATCTACTTATGGCAATCATATCTAAATCATTCATAGCTATGAAAGTAAATGATAACCATCCTCTTACATAATTGTGATGTAGAGGAATATACCCTTATATTGGTGTCCATACCTCCACAACATATTGATCCACACATTTGTTTGAACTTACTTTGCTAAATAATTTCCTTGTATTTATTTTTCTCTCCATATCCATCCCTTGATCCATAATATCATCTCCAAAAGCCAATATGGGTCCTGCCTCTAAGGTCCAAAACATAGTTTTTCTTGTTTTTTTACTTTGAAAACCTTGATATGGGTGATCTTGTTACATTCATTGCAACTATTAGCCATACTTACCTTCCTAGATCAATATTTCTACCCACCATACCACTTCCTCTACCAAATATAGTATCTCTTGTTAGTGGATTGGGGTTTTCATGTAAGGAGGAAATTTATGTTGTTCCAGTTTCCAAGTAATATAAGTGACCAAAATTTTGAGAATTTTTGCTTTAGTTTGCAGTGTTTTCCATTTGCATAATGATGATAATACTTTGCTTAAGCTTCAATCTTTCCTTCCTTAATGTATCCATTTGCTTCCAACTTGTCATTGTCGAAGCCTTTAGCTACCATAGCCAAAAAATTATGGTTGACAATACTTTTGTCCTTAATTAAAGGACAATTGAGCACTAGTTGAAATTTGCTCCATCCATTGTGATGTGACTTGCCCTATATTTATTTATATCTAGGTTATAATTATATGGAATGCTACTGAACATGATACCATTAATAAGTGCCTCTCTAGGACAAGCCTCTATATATGATGACCGAGAATTATGTGTGGCTTTGATCTTTATGTTGAGAGAGGAGAGATAAACCATATCCAATCTCATTCCATGCCTATCATGCTTTAGGAGTGAGTTAGGTCCTCTTAGTAGGAAAAATCTCCATTTCTCTAGTGAATCTAACTGTCTTATAATCTATTAATTCTACATCTTTTTCTTCCTTTACTTTCCTCTGGTATTCCATTCATGTTCTAGTTTTCTCAATTTATATCCTTTTTACTTTGTAGATGACTACATAAATTCACTCAATAATAATGTGCCACTCATTTGGAAGGTTAAAGGCAAAAAATAAGATATTGGATGGAGTTCGATGTGAAATAAATAAAAGAAAGAGTGAAATAGATTAAGAGCTTAAACAACAGTTAGGGGAAACATTACTAGATGGATGAGAGAACTTTGGAAAAAATGTTATGCTAATAGGTGGCTAAAAGAACACATATAAGAAAAATGCAATACAACTTATGACTTAGACATTCTAAGGAATGCATAGCCATTAAACATCAATGGAAGATGTGCCTATGGAACGGTATATATATGTTATTTCTCATTTATCACATACATAAATAAATATAATTAACAATATCACATGTACGTACAATGATAAATATAATTAATAATATCACATGCAAGTACAATGAATACTGCTTGTATACATGTTTGAATCATTAAAAACTATTATCATGTATACAATGAATATTAGATGCATAAAAGTATATTATTTTTATGTCCGTGACAAGGGACATATATATTTGGGTCGGGTGGATTAATTTGGTAGTACCAAACATAAATTTTTGATAAAATATAATGTTTAACTTTGCAGAAGTAAAAAATAAATTTAATTCGTTAATTTTTAAATTATTTGATTGGTGGATGGGTGGATGACATCAGGTTGGGAAGCCAAGCCTTAAGCGTTGACGGCTAAGGTGACAAAATCAATTTTTAATAAAAGTGTATATGTGTCCATTGCATGGACCCATCGACTGGATGCACAGATTAGTATTCATTACAGGCCTTAATACATGGTACATAAATGTGCAGCGTAATGGGGAAAGTAATATATTTCTATTTCTAATTCTGAATATCGATCCTTGTTTGGGCGACGTGGTGGTTAGGCTAAGAGCTAGTTCTCCATACGACCTTGGAGAATTCTATCGGTTGGAAAAACCATCCTCCTTGCCCTGCCCGAGCAACACCACCCACGACACACTTCAATTCACGCGCATGTCAATTGCCACTCGGCCATTGAAAAGCAACGGTGGGCCATTCTATGCCCGAGTCCATATACGAGGGAGTGCCACGACGATGAAGTACTTATTATTAGCATCTCTCCTGTTTCTTACACACAATCTTCATTTTCATCTTATGTTCAACTGGCTTCGTTATTTGGTTGCTTGCTTTTCAACTACAGACTTGGAAGGACGACGAAGAATAGTTGCTTTCTTGCTCTTTACCTGCAGACTAAGAAGAGGGAAGGAATGTCAGTGAGTGAAGTAGTCAGTCTCTTCGTTTACTAGAACGATGTAAGAAGCAGCGTGGTTCTCGCAACCTGCAGGTGACTTTGACAAGCATCCAGTTTGGCCTTGCATCGTCAAGAGAAATTGTAAGTGGACGAACGAAATATAGAAGAATATTGGGCAATCCGATCCTTGTTTACAACAATTATGAGGCAAATAATCTATTTTAACTCAGTCAAAACTCTCTTTCATGCCAATTTGGTTGGAAACCACCCTTGAAATCTAAATGTAAAGAATGGGTATGTATGCTATTCAAGTTAAACAAAATATAGCACTTGTTTTTACTTTTTTTGGTTGGGAGTAGACTTTTAACCAGTTATCAGCCTCACGACTCTCTCATCGTTGGTAATAAGATTATAATTTTCTTGTTTTGAGCATTGAAGATTCTCGACAAAGCCTAAGGTGGGGTTTTTCTGGGGTGGGGAGGGATGAAGAGGGTTTAATAAACTTGTTTGAGTAGTTCACGAACTGAACTGTTTTCCTGGGAAAGTTACCACCCAACGAGCTAAATAATTGACATTGTACGGGAATGGGATCTTTTGTTGAAAGACATAAACCAAGCATAATCCATGTTCATTTCCACCAAAGTAGCGTCATGTAGAGAATTGCTAATTCAACAGAATTACCAATTCCACGTTAACTCTCAAAATCACGGTCCTAAAAATTTAAATTTTTTAATGTCATCTTCATCTTCTAGGTTGTTGAAAAAGGACCAGCCTTGCTTGTTGCAGCACTAATGTGAAGGATGGTGACACCATTGTCATAGATAATTTAGACTACAATACACGTTTTTTTTCCATAAAGGTAGTGAATTCTAATAGCTGGTATTAAGTTCTAATTTTACAATAAGATGCTTAGAGTTATTTATTGATAGATGTATAACTACAACAACTAAGCAGATAAGTTTTGTAGGCTTTGTTTTCAAAATTTTTGCATCTATCAACGTTTTTGGGATTAATGGACAGAGTTCTAAGAACTTTCCTGCTATTGAAAACTTTGCAGTAGCATCAAATCCAAAGCTATGTTTAGTTTCACTTAGGCTTCCCACTGTGTAATCATTTCTCAATTTCAAGAAAACTAAAACTGGAGATATATATGAACCCTAGGATGTCTACCTTACAATCTTTCTCATTATAGGATCTCTAACTTACAATCTTTCTCATTACAGGATCTCTACCTTACAATCTTTCTCATTACAGGATCTATTTTTGTGTATTGTGTCTATAAATTGAAGAGAGGAGAAGGGAGCGAATGAATTATACCAGTGAACCCATTTCCGCATGTTTGGTTCGCTAGGATAATCTGGGTCTGCCATTGCCTGATCAATGTAAATGCATGCATTCAGAGAAGAAAACCCAGGTTTGAAATCTGATAAAGATAACAAAAAATGGGTACCAGAGTATAAAGACTGTCGTCGAAGTGTCGTCCTGCTATTTGCACATTTGGGCGGTCCAAAATTGCAGAGGGCTTGATTTCGCAACTATTAGTGACCTACTTGGATCCATAGTAAATTACCATGTCCATAGAAGGAACGAACATATCAATAACATCCCCTATCACTCTTCCTACTACTAGGGGATCTATTGAACGCGCCATTGAAGCAGAATACTCCCAAATCTTTCTTCCTTTCTTACTTTCCTCTCAACAAAATTAGCAGTTGAATTCGGAGCGAACTGGCGAATGTATTAGAGGTGTCTAAAGGCATGCAAATAAAAGGAATGAAATGGATCTACACGTTGCCTACCACCTTTGCGACACTAAGGCGAATTTATGGAGTGGCAGGTATTTGGGCTCAATAGAGTATTTGGGTTCAAAACGTGTCATCTATATGAACCTACCCCCATGTCTTCTATTTTGTTTTTTCACGCCTTTTTCATTCATTTTAAGAAATAACATCTAGTTTTAAGTTACAAAACCTTCTATGTAACTATATTTATGGGCCTTCCCAAGTTTTTAAATAACTGAGGTAGCTGCACTCCTTTCAACGTAGGAACTACATACCTTAATTTATAATTTCTCTCTCTCTCAATACTTTTTAAAATGGGTGAAGTTATGACAATCCCAAGCAATGTCTGAATATATTTTTTTCACATAAGTATGGATATATACTACTAATCTGCACTTAACGAAGAGTTTAATCGAGGCTCGTTCTTATGCTCAAATAGATCTTCCCGAGGGCACACTCGTCCATAGGGTGTGGATGAGTGACATCCACACCAAAAAATATGGCAGGCTCACTGAACAACCGAGGTAGCTTCGTGGGAAGTGGATTGTAGAGTGCCACAATACTGCCACCTACCTTGGGCATTGATATTCAAGGCCAAGTTAGCAAGATATTGTGAAGAAAGACTGTAAAATGTGAGTAGAGACAGCATTGTGTTACAACTCCTATACTAGTCTCACAGATTCTCTTCAAATCTACATATCCTCTATGCTTTCTTTCCATGACACATACTAATAGATCCATATTCCTAAATGTATTATCATATATTTTTCTCATCTTTGCTTCCAGAAGATTTGCATTTTCTAGCATCTGCATTTGTTCAAAACAAGGGTTCACAATAGTAGATCTACTCAAGGATATTCCAAGTTGAGCACACCTTTGAGACAAACCCGCGATGAACTTGCCTACATTACTCCGTTGTTCAACATTTCCACCAAAGCTGGTCAATGCCCATCTTGCTATATTTCTGCCTTCAACCACATGACTTTCTAGAAAATTCCATTGTCTATCCTGCCGAAATGGAGTAAGATCCTTAACTTGGCCACCATTCCCAAGCTTCAAATTTGGTGGTTGAAGATTTCTTCCATTCAATTTGGTCATTTCCTGAGATATGTAAATCTTGAACTGTTTATCATAGTTTCCACTGCAAAAGGGAACAAATAAATAGCACTCAGAAAAAATATAATAGACTCAGCAAGCAATAGATAAATGGAATTTTCTTATGCTCAGGAAGCTTGGGATTTACAAAGAAAGTACTGTAATGCCCCCCCACAATGAATGGAACCTATATCTTTATGAAATCAACCATAGGGAAGTTACTTATGAATATATTTATTGTTTATTTGTTCCAAATTATAGGTCACCTTCAAATTATAAATTACAGTAAAGTTTTATAATGGAATTCATGTGGATTATGTGAAACTATGAATTTAGAAAAAAGTCTTTATAAGTTTTAGAAGAGTTTTCACACAAAATGAAGTGAGTTTGTCCAATTATTAACTTTCTGAAAGGAAAAAAAATGAACTTAAATATATACAACATGAGATGCATATAGCGCCTAAAAACATATGAAAATGTGAATGATGTATGAAATGGTTTAAAGATTCTAAATGGATTTCCATGCTTGAGGTTTTTTACTTAGCATTGTTCCTCCTTAGGCCTCCAACCAACCACTTTATAGTCTTGTTGTAATTTTGTATTTGAATCAAATTTCAATTGAATCAATGATTTCCAATTCTAATTGAAAGCTTCGAGATCAGAGAAGATAAATATATGGCTCCCCCGTAAATGTCCATGTGATGCTCCTTGTCTTTTATGCAAAATTTACACCCTCAAATTGGAAGAG
>LPNX011096567.1:0-20000 GCA_001517045.1 Pseudotsuga menziesii | reverse complement strand
GATCATGGTGATGATGAGGATGGTGATGATGATTGATGATCAATGATCATGGTGATGATGAGGATGAGGATGGTGATGATGATTGATGATCAATGATCATGGTGATGATGAGGATGAGGATGGTGATGATGATCGATGATCAATGATCATGGTGATGATGAGGGTGATGATGATTGATGATCAATGATCATGGTGATGATGAGGATGAGGATGGTGATGATGATCGATGACCAATGATCATGGTGATGATGAGGATGAGGATGGTGATGATGATCGATGACCAATGATCATGGTGATGATGAGGATGAGCGATGACCAATGATCATGGTGATGATGAGGATGAGGATGGTGATGGTGATGATGATGATGATGGTGTTGATGATAATGATGAAAATGATGTTAACTACAATGCGCACGCGTTTGGATTTTATAAATCGCGTGCACGATTGGATTTACTAAATCACGCATGCATTTGGCTTTACTAAATCGTGCTCGCCTATTGGTTAAATTCAAAAAACAATTCCCACCAAATGACAAGGTTGAGCCTCCACCCATGCTTTCACGGAATTCCTATGCCTATGTGGCTACTTTGTACTTTGCTTTGGATTCAACATGCATATGCCTTGGAGTATGATAAACCATGGCTAATTTAGCATTATATCCAAATTTCCAATATGCTCATCTTTAGCGGTTCGTCTGATTATGCTGCACACCTCCATTTTTTATGAGATTTTAGAAATAGATATGGTTTTTTTTGCAGATTCTAAATATGTAAATTTTAACAAGAATACATAATTTTTTCTATTTTTTTCTTATTTATCTTCTGTCATCACTCCTTAACTCAAAAAACACACTGTTAGTGTTTTGTCCATATCGCTTTCGTTTCTCAACCATTTAAAAAAAAATTGTATGGTGCACTAAAGAACACCAACCTCTACATGCTATAAAAAACCCGCTTCCAAATAATTGCATTAAGACATTCAAAGGCTGCACCCACAATTGACGTACCATTTTTGAGGTTTGATCTCTTAGATAATTAAGAACAAATTTAAAAATATTATTTTTATTATTGGAAAAATAGTTGTGCACTAGTCCTATATGTTCTCTATATGTATACCGGTTTTCATAAGTTTATTCCATCATTTAGACACTCAGATGCTGCACCCACAAAAACATATACCTTATAATTTGTCCCAAAAATAAAAAGTGCCTGTTAAAAAATATCTAACTTTATATACTTAACAACATTTTCAATAGAAAAAAATTATATATTTGGAAAGGTCATTCAATTTCCTACATTTCTTGTTTTTAACTGATCACAAGATTCATTGTGTAAGTGTCTCAAAATATCCATGCAAGTTGATGGATGTCTGTTTTTTCAGTTTTTTATTGCATCTAATGCGCCAAAAGAGACCCTCAACTTCTTACACACACCCATAATTATGTTTTAAATAATTCAGTTGCACCCTTACCAGAGTAGTGTGAGTACTGAATTTTCTAACCCTAGGTTCATTATGTATACCATCGCCAATACATGGGGTTCAAGTAGTATCCAAAAAAACATTTGACATCAAGGTCCAAGCCAAGCAAAAAGATCCCCTTAACACATAATTGATCGGTCCCAGAATCAATATTCTTACAAATTCACGGGGGAAAGTCGACCATACCAAATTAGTCAACTGTGACCTTTAACATGGATGTCTCTACCACGAGATGAGCCCAAAATGCTACATGGACTATGTCGTTATCAAAATGCAGATGTAGTACCAACTTAGAAGCTCACATTTCATCCACTGAGGAAATCAAGCCTAATAAACCTAGATGACTTACTAGTGTTCGACACCATAAGAGAAGTGCTCATATGCAAAAAATTCTTGATTAGCAAGGTACATGGGCATTCCTTATGGATCAACCACTAGTGTCCTATTTATGTTGATGACATCCAAAAATTGACGAGGTTATCCATGAGAATCAAAGACATCTCAACATCCTTTGAAAGGGAATACAAAAGAAGTGGGTTGAGCTCAAAGCTAAGCTTGTATGAAAAATACAACACAAAAGGAGGATGAAAATGTTTTGTGATTGTAGACATCAACAATATGTAGGTCAATATTTCCTACCAGATCGTTGCTAGAAGATAAATATGGAAATACACCAAGGGATAATGCACCCTTGACACGATTTCAGTTGTGTATTTTTGCATCCAAGGAATCCAATTGAATTGGTGTCAGTACCTCATGGATGATTTATTTTAGAATTGTGTGGATACACACACATCATGATGATATTTCATCTTTGAGTACATACTTATATCCTTTGTGATGTGTAAATGGAAGTCACTAGAAGGTCGTGAATTTCCACCCCTTATAGAACGATAAGTTGAATCTTGGCACTTCAACCCATGGGAGAGTCACCAAGATGAAACCAATATGGAAATCAACACATTCAACCAATGGTATAGTGGTATGGTAGTCATAGTGTTGTCTAGATCCTATAACAACTTTTAAATAATTACACTGCCAATATTTCATTTGACATTGACGGAGACCATACCTTCCTACAATTTTGTTGAGTTGAATATGAATACTTCAAAGCAAAGACACTACCCTTATGCCTATCTATAGTCATGTTCGATCAAGAATTCAACAGCTGGTCAGGAATCACTACAACAAATATTTTAAAAGGTACTATTTATATTTTTTCTACATCTTTCTTCACAATAGGACAAAAGCGCAAGGCAAATACTGCACTTGAATATTCTTCCTCCAATCCATCAACAAGACCTGACCACAAGTGTTGAATCACCCTTGAGTCAACTCTACTACATTCTTGAAGCTTTTGAATCTTCTTGTCTTGATACAACAAAAACGACCCCACTCCCCCTACCATCATCCACTCCCACCCCCTTTTACAAACACTAGAAGCCCTTTCCAACACCCCTTGATCCCAACAAAATTCATGAATGATACCCTCACCCTATTGACTACACCAACGTTCCCTTGTGTATTCAAACCCCTCATAGAATAAGCCCATGCCATCACCGTTCCCCTTCTTGGACTCCTGCCCTTTGTTCCCACTCATGTTCCTGAAGTTCCAGCCCTTGATGCAAAAACACAACCAATCCCATATACCCTCCTTCCCCTCCTGAGAGAAAAATTTGTTGGTTGTGCAAGAGATCCTTGAATCCTTCGTGTGTTTGGAGAAGAAATCCCCAATTATTGACATTCCAGATGACCCAATCCCCTCAATTCATAATTCTCTAGGAGTCCCAATTTGGCATAAAAACTAAACGTCAAGAAAAAGCACAAGAATAACAAGCTACTTCTTCAGCGATGGGATTAGATAAAACCATAGACGATCCCATGCTAGATACTATACAACAGTTGGACAATAGTATAGGTGGCAATGTTGAACAATAGGATGATCTACAACAATTAGGGGGTGAGGAAGAAATGATGCCACTAGAGGATGTCGAAGGAGGGAGGGAAAAAAAAAGATTTTGAAATAACAACATCAACCGACCCTTCCATCCTTCTCAATCAACAATGCATAGGTACAAAAGCTCATATAGGATCCTGAACAGTGTCATGTTCTACTTAGAGTACGGTAGGAGAAGACTGATATTGTTCCCTTTTTTAGTGAGACCGCACAATAGAGGATAGTGTAGTGTCAACACTCACAACAAGAAGTTCAAACCCAAATAATGAAGCAGTTGGCAAAATACATTGCCAACAGACTACACTTGCGCACATTACCTCTAGGTTCTACCATTTTATATTCGCTAAGGTATCCCATGCAATAGTTGTTTGAATAGATATGGAGCACTACAACAAATTTGGAACATAGTCTAATTAGGGCATTGAATATTGAACACACCACCCTTAAAAAATAATATAACAAGGATAGGATCCAAATGGAATATGTGATAGAGGAAAAGATTCAAGGACATTAGGTCCACATAGCTACAAAATGAACTATCATAACCCTCTATGACCAAATGCAATAGATGTGGCCTAGAGTCCAACAATATGTATCTGCTACACCCAAGGTGATACCAGTTGTTGCACCAGAAGAAAGACTTCAACTCCTCTACATGTCCTAGCAACAATTGGAGACAAAAATAAAATAATTGTAGAAAGAGGTTGTGATGGTAAGGATTCTGGGAGACGCATAGAAACAATAGTTGATGGAACAGGTTCCTTCATTAATTCAGGAAGTCTTTGCCACTCGCAATTGACTACAATAGAAAACCCAACATAACTAGTAAATATTCTTTTTGTTGAATCATTGGGTTGGTGTACTAGCAAAGAAACAATATCCAATAGAAATTTTGTGTGAGAAGATCAAGAAACTCAAGGATGAATCCAAGACTATCACAAATCCCTTGGAACAATGACATAAGTGTGACGAGGCACATTATCTCAACAATGAGATTGATCAACTGTACGATAAATTTCTTTCCACCAAGAAGAATCTTCGTGAGTTACAACTTGAAGTGCAAACAACATACATCCAACTACAACAATTGGATTAATTTGTGAATGGAGAGTGGACACAATTGCGAGAACATAAGTGTGCTACAATCGACAGTGAGATATCCCAAGTTTTAATAGTTGGTGCCAACATTTTCATGGGTAAGTGGAAGACCAAAGTCAAGAAATATGAATATTTCAGGAGCTGCACAATTACAGATGTACCAAAGTTGGCTTTTTCATTTGAAGGATCTAGACCAAAATATGCACAAGATTCAAGATAATAGATTTGACTCAAGGGTGAGTCAATGCTTATGGTTAGGGTCTGTTGGATCCTTAATTTTTGGATGGACTAAGGTCACGAAAGAATGCTTGGAGATTAAGATGGAAGTTACATAAGTTGTTGAAGATTGCAATTGTATTGGCCATCCACTTTTGTGAATATAAAAGCGCAAGGCAGGAAGGAAACAAGGCATCGTTGAGTGTTAAGATGATTAAGTGAAAAGAGTATCAATTGAGAAGCAAGCCAGAGACAATGCCTTGGAAAATTATGAATTCTAGGTTTTGTATCCGGGACATGGGATTTTTGGGTTAGACTAGGCATGATGGCTATAGAGACAATTATATGGATTGTATTAAGAATCACCGGATTAATATAAAAGAAGATTGTTGGGTCCCTATTTTTTTGTATTCTATTATAGATGTTATGAATTCTTTATTTTATCTTTCTGCTTTACTTTATACCATTTGCATAGCTTTTTTATGAGTGTATGAATGGATGATGAATATTTATCACAAAATGTTGAATGAATGAGTTATATGTCAGTTTATCTTTGTGGTTAACCTCCCTCATCATAAAAAGGTCTAGGCAATGCTTTGGGTCAGACCTTGTACTTTGGGGGATTGAATATACTAGCACTATAGACTACAGTGGGCCCCCTTTTTTGGACTATGTGAAAGAACCTTGGACTTAACTATTTTTATGTTGATAGAGAGTGTCTCGGAGAAAGGTCCAAGAGTGTATCAGAAAAAAGGTTTAATAGCATCTCATAGAAAGTTCCAAGAGCATATTGGAGAAGAATCCAGTAGAGTATTGGAGAAAGTTCCAATAGAGTATCAGAGAAAGTCTTGATGAAGGATTGGAGGAAGTTTCAATGGAGCATTGGAGTAAGGTCAAATAGAGAATCAGAGGGAGGATCGAGAGTGTTCAGAGAAAATATTGATGGGCCAAGTTCAATAGCCAATTGGAGTTAATGGTTTGGGACAAACATGGATAAGATTCCCAATAAGACTGGAGGAGCGAATAGGGGTCATGGACCAAGGTATCAATGATCGAGCAATGTCCCATGTGACCTTGAAGGGTTACAAAGGTGATTAGGAATGTCACAAAATGGTATTCATAGTTGGGATTCTTCTATAGTGGCATCGATTGCTACCCTTTCATCCCAAAAGTACTAATGGGTGGTTGGGTACATGTTAGAGTGGTATAAGAAAAGAAAATTGGCTACCCCATCACCTCATCGACGTTGCGGAGGTGGTAAGGTATGCCACACTAAGGAACAAAGAAATAATGTAAGTAAAGGTACAATGGATCCAGTACATATCTAAAGAAGAAATGTTTGATCTTCAGGATGTGATGCAGGAGGAATACGTGGAGCTATATTCAAATTTTGTTGGATTTTTTTGTACATATACATAGTGTTTATTTGTGTTAAGGACGAAGGAAAAATTAAGGGGGAGGGGAATGTGACACCCCATTTCTTACCCCATGATCTGATTATGTATGTAATGATCTAAAGGCTAGGTTGCATATTTATATGGCTTAGGAGACCATGACTTTGCAAATGATGTACAATATAGTGAACATAAAAATCCCTAACAATTATAAGTGAAGAAGGATGAAGAATATATGGGAGGTTATGATTCCACAAGTTGGAGAAGTGTGAGGGGGATAAGTGGTGATGACCCTAGTTAACGTTGGCTTATGTCCCTACTCATCATTATCCTCTTTAAACCAAAGTCCCTTAACCATGGTTATGAGGGCCAATTTAATTAATCATGGGTTAATTATCTTATTGTGGGATTAAGAGGGGAAATGTGGCCTTTTGGGGGAAGCCACATTGTCAAGAAAAATACATGCATACATAATTTTATAAACTCATTCACTCTTTCCTTCGCTCCATAAAATTATTTGATCTCTTACCAATAAACTAGAGAGGAACCCATGCCCATATTCTTCACACATCAATTACTCTAAGAAACTGGTGTTAGTGGGATTGGTGCACTATGAGAGAAATATGTCATACAATCGAGTTCCCTGGAGCCTAAGCATGAATAATCTCAGGTTGGATTCTTCTAGAGAAATGGAAGAGAATGGGGAAAACATGAGGGATTTCATGAAGATAAGGGGTCACATTCCTTGGATTGTGCATGATGATCGAGGATGAGTGCTACCGATGCGCTAGAAGATTGGGGCATGTGTGGAAATGGTTTATAGACCATAAGTTTTTGTAAGTGTGGTTGAGTAGAAGAATCGAAATAAATTCACCCTTGTGGACTTGTCAAAACCCCAAATTTTCCGAAAAATTTAAAATTTTCAAAATACAGATAATTTTCATAAATACAGTCAACTAATTATTTAATTAGTTATACGTTACTGAATTCATTATCTGAAATATCTATTTGGTTATGTTGATCTTACAAAATAGTTCTTTTCAGTTTACTGACTTGTTTTCTTATTGCGACCACAAGGTGGAACTGTCATGAAATTCTGGGCTTACTTAGCTTTCGAGCTAACGCAGAAGTTTTCCTGCTCTGACAGACTTACAGGTAAGAAGTTTGGGTGCTGCTTATCAAAATTCTAAAGTATTCAGAATAAATTCGTCGCACAAAATTTAATTCAGTAGAAGAATATACATGCTAGTCAGTTTCCAAAGTTTATCGAGGTAAAGCATTAAACTGTTCTTATCATTATATAATTATTAAGTTTATTTTATGTTAAAATAAATCACAGAAAGTTAGTATTTTATTACTGTGTTCTTACACTTACTGTTCTAAACACTTTATAGTAGTACTCTTTGTATTCTACATTGTCTTGTTTATGTTAATAAAAGTAAAAGAACTAACTAGGTACTGCGTTTATTGAAATCTTAGAAGGTATAGGTTGGCAGTTGTATATTTTCATTTATGCTTAGCTAGATAGAAAAAAAATGAACGAATGACATACATTACTATCCATAAATAGGTTCTGATACCAAATAGACTATCTATATAAGTAAATCAAGATTCTAGCTATTCTTTCTTTCAATTGATTATTATACAAACAATAGTTAAAAACTAGAAAGAAGTAGACTGTAAAGTTGCAAAGCATCTCCATTAGCTTAACCCTACTCTAGTTTAACTATTATACTCTTATCTTAAATTCAAATAACCAGTAAGATTTCTGCAAGTAAATACTGTATCTAGAACTATTTTATCTACCCACACATACTACTGTTAGTAAATAGTATAGCTTCTTTCTCTGTATTTAATAAACTGACAATCTCTATCCAAGTTTAACACTACTCCTGGTACAAGGATATCTCTTCTGATAAAAAAATAAAAGAAAATAATCAATAATTCCATTGACATTCTATTATGTATTTTCATCATACTATCTTTATTTATAATTTCACCCCTGTGCTGGAGTACGGTCTGGATCACTCCAGATGAGGAAAAACACAGGTGGGGTTCTAATTCTCATCAAAAGATTTTGTTACTAAACAAACTAAGAACAATTTCATTACTAAACCATCTAAATCCTTACATCATAAGCTACAAACATAACATTTAATCATACACAGATATTAAAACAAAGATTATTAGATGGCAGAACCTATTCTTGAGCTTGGACAACAACAACAATGGAAGGTCGTTCCTCCCTACCAACTCCTGGAGAGCGCTCAAACAACGACTCCTCAGGACCCCCGAGCTTGCTCTGGTCTCCCTGGCTGGAACTAGGTGCAGCAATAATCAAGTACCAGTCTTCAGACTCAATATAAACCCTGAACTTATTAGTAAGTTCTCTCAGCTAGCATGTTGTATCAGACCAAGTTACTGCAGATTATCTCTCAAACTTTCCTTACAGTTTTCCCTTTTCCCCAATGACTTCCTTAAAGAGCATTCCTCCTGAATGATTCTTCCCCTGGAAAATATCTGAGCAACCTCAGCTCTATTCATTGGGTACTTTTAAAAGATTGCCTAGGTCTTTTTGGGTTAGTTGTCATTTATTGAGCCACCTGCTTTGATCCCACTTTCTTGGGGGATCATGACCCCAAATGTAGGGAAGTTGCCACCTGCAACATAGGAAGTGTTTGAGGATACTGCCACTTGTCTTTTGCCCTCCACCTAGTTCCTTCCACCAGTTTGACCAATAACACTCTTATTAACAGCTCTCCCATGCTGTTGTCTCCACTTTTTATTTATTAATAATAAAATATTCAGAATTACATTCCACTTCTTTTGACTCTGCTGAGTCATCAGTTCCTACTTAGCATTAAATTTAACATAATGTCTTAGGAAATAAAATTAAAATAATTAACATTATTTTACAAAATTGGGGTATGTGACAGGACTAATATACCAAGATCAAGGGTGACCTTATTTTTTTACAAGAGACAAAATTTAAATCGAAAACAATGGACATGTTAGGGAATATGATTTGGAAAGGAAGCAAGGTAATGGCGATGGATGACACATGAATGGAAGGGGTTTTGGAAATCCTATGGAAACCTGACTCCATATGTCCGACAGATTGGAGGTAAAATGGCTATGTGATAATGGTCAGCTTTGACATTATGGAAAATAGGGTAAAAGGAACCCTTGTGAACATATATGGCCCGAGTGCCTATCCCCAGAAATTGGATTTTCTGGACTTCTTAAGTTGGATAATGAACCAAACAGAAGAAGGAACTTGGATAATGGGAGGGGAATTTAATCTGATAACCTCCTTGGGATAAAAGAAGGGGGGAATGAGGGTGATGGATAGATTTCAGGAAGCATTCAAACACTTTGTGGAACAAAGTCAACGAGTAGATATAGATACTGGAAGTGGGTGGTACACATGGAGTAATAGGAGAGGAGGTACTTACCATGTGGCTTCTTGAATAGACAGATTTCAAGTCTCAGAGGATATAGCCTGAGGGACAGGAGAACTAAATTCCATTGTCCTACCAACATGAGGATCATACCACTAGCCAATAAGCTTACATTAGGAATGGTCAGACGACCCAATTAGGAAACCTTTCAGATTTCAACATTTTTGGCTTGAACACAAAAACTTTAAGGAGTTTGTATGACAATGGTGGTAGGAATTGGAACCTCCAGAGGGGACATGGATGTACCAATTCCAACAAGAGTTGAAGGCTTTCAAAGTTAGAATACACATGTGGAATAAAGAAAATTTTGGGAACATTTTATAGGACAAAAAAAGGCTGCATGCAAGTATGGAAGATACTTCAAAAAGGGTATGGAGGAAGGATGGGGGGGATAACTCAGACAACAGGAGAGGGATCTCCTCACTCAACTTGAAGCCCAAGAAAGACAAGAGGATATTTTTTGGAAACAAAAATCAAGAAACCAGTGGCTTGAAGAAGGGGAAAGGAATACCAAATTCTTCCACAACGCTATAGTCCAAAATCACCAATGATCAAAGATTCACAAATTAAAGAAGATCGATGGGGGAAATGTAGAAACAAGGGGGGAGATAAAGGAGAAAATGATCTATCATTTCAAGGGAATCATGACTGAAAGCCAAGAATATAAACAATAAGACATTGAAATAATCACCCAAGAACACAATGAAATGCTGGAAAATCCCATTGATCTTCAGGAGGTGGAAGATGAGATGAACCAGATGGATCAGGGGAAAGCAGTAATGACCAGATGGCTTCAAGACTAATTTATTCCACTACTTCTGGGACTTAATTAAAAAAGAAGCATGGGAAATAGAGGAGCAATCAAGAAAATCCCAGGGAGTTCTGAAGGCCTTCAATGCTACCTTTCTGTCCTTGGTATCAAAAGTGGAAGGAGTCGATTCCTTGAGCAAGTTCAGACCCATATCCCTTTATAATTTCATTTATAAAATCATCTCAAAATTCATAGACAATAGGATTAATCCGATTATTCCCAGAATGGTCAGTTTGGAACAATCAAGGTTCGTTGAAGGAAAGAAGATCTTGGATGGAATCATATTCGTCCATGAAACAATCCATTCTTTAAAGGTCACCAAAAAACCAGGTATGTTAGTAAAATTAAATATAGCTAAATCCTATGATGAGTTAAGTTGGAAATACACGAGAAGAATGTTAGAGGCCTATGGCTTTGGGAGGGAATGATTTGAATGGATAATGAACCTAGTTATCACTCTTTACTACTCGATTTTGTTGAATGGGTATCCCACTAGAATTATGAATCCATCTTTGGGATCCCCTATCTCCCTTCCTCTTCATCTTAATGGCTGAAGGGCTTAGTCTGCTTCTCCAGAACCAATCGTCTAGGGGAAAAATAAGGGGTTTAAATCTCCATGAGGGGATGAAAAAACAAACCCATGAGTAGTTTGTTGGTGACACAATTCGTATGGGGCACCCTTCAGTCCAAGAGGCCCCAAGCCTTTAAAAAAAAAAATCTTTTTGCAAAATCCTCGAGGCTTGAAGTTAACCGGGATAAATTCTTCTTCAACTCCTCCAAGATTGCCCAAAGGAATATAGTAAGAATTCTTGGTTTCACCAAAGGCACGCTCCCATCTAAATACATGGGAGCTCCACTGGTTGAAGCTACAATTAGAAAAGTATCATGGCAGGATCTGCTTGATAGATTGAGGAGCAAGTTGGCAAGATGGATGCTAAGACCTATAAACCTTCCAAGCTGCTTGATTTTAGTAAATGCAGTCCTTCATGCAATGCCGATATATCTCTTCTCGGTGCTTTTAGCACCTAAGGCTTTTGGCAAGGAAACTCACAGCCTTCAGAGAGATTTTCTCTGAGGAGGAAGGGAGGAGAAGGCCAAATTTGCTTTGCTAGGATGGGATCAAATTTGTTAACCAAAGGAAAGGGGGGGTCTAGACATAAGGGACCCAGAGGTGGTGACTGAAATTCAAGGAGAAAAGATTTGGTGGAGATGGTGCAACCAGAACTCAGAACCATGGGCCAGATTATGGAATGTAAAGTATGCTCGTGATAGAAAAATCTGTGAGCTAGTTAGATTAAATGAGGAAAAGGTGGGGTGTCATATATGGAAAAAGGCTCAGAGTAGTAAGAAGCTAGTTCAAGACCACACTTTCTAGGAAATCAGAGACGACAAACATGCTAATTTTTGGGATGAATCATGGAATCAATGCCCAGAATTAGGAGGAGATCCCAGATGGCAGGCTATAAGGGAAGGATTCCTAGGAGAATAACGATATAAGGTGTTCCAATACTGGGACGAGAATTAGTTAGGAGATCAAAGGAAGTGGGCAGGGACAGAGTGGTGGAACATAGTAATAAACAACGAGGACACCCCTAAGGGGTATCTCAATTGGTTGGAGTCCTAGTCCAAACATTGTTGATATTGAGGTCAGAGGTTCAATTCTCACAAATCCAAATCTATGGGTCCTTTAGGGTTAGGCTCCCAAAATTGGAGTTGATATGGCAAGGCTCCTTCTGGTGCCCCCCATAGAATTGTTAATGTGGATGTAGTGAGCCCCAACTACAATTACCGAGGCTCTGAACCACATGAGAAAAGGTATGATTTAAGTAATTATAATTTCAAATCTTTTGTAATAAGGTTGTTATTTAACTCTATCTATTAGTAGTTATCTTAACACATATTTGTTGATAGTGATTTATTGACCAATGGTTTTGGAAACCCGTGGTAAATTTACTCATGGTGTTTGATGTGATGCATTATATTTAAATAATTGGAGAAATCCATTGTAAATTTCCTTAAGAATCCCCTTATCTGGTTGATAGTAATTATCTTAACAGATGTTTGTCGTTGGTGATTTATGGCCCATGGTTTTGGAAACCCATGGTATTTGATGTAATTAACTATATTTAATGGATTGGAGGACAACTCCATTATAAAACTCATTAAGAAACTCCTCTTTGGTCATCTTAATGGGATTGACCAAGGGTAATACATGATATAAGATATATTTGTGTGTGAGATGGAACACCTGTTTAAAAGAGTTTTGATTCCCAACATTTTGGACTGTCATGTGAGTCCATCATCAAGGGATCTCCAACAAATTGAGATGGTTTATAATTAAGCATGGGACAATCTATAAATACATATGATAATATTTTTAGTAATCTATGTCAGCATAAGTATTTTTTTAAATCTTATTTAAGATGGGTTTCCAAGTGCCGCTTAGTTTTAAGACATCATCTCTATTTAGAGTTTTCTTTATCTTTTCTATATTAATGGATTCTTTTACTCTTCTTTTGAAATAATGGTATTCTTTCATAACTAATTTTGTGTCTTCTATGCAGATGTGATGGGAGGAGTTGTGAGTGTGTTTTTCAAAGGATGAATTATAGTCCCTATCATTAGTTATGTATAGGAGTGTTCTTTTACGTGATCTTGTAGTAATATTCCTATCTCTTCCACATAGAATTTTCCACATGAATAAAGAATTGTGTACACCCCTTTTTGTAGTTTAGGGTCCATGACATCTTTAGCTGACTCAACCATTCTTTTTACAGCAGTCGAGGGGTTGAAGGTTACCAAAATATTTCGTTTCCTTAGAATTTTGGCAATACGACATGTTTTTCCTTTTATGTATGGTAATGTGATTTTTGGGATTTCAGCTACTTTATGGGTTATCCTTTTGTTCTAAGTTTGTAGAATTGTCTTCTTGACAAGATTCCTCTCATAACCATTCATTGCGAAGACATTATGGAGGTGGTGAATTTCTTGTTTAAGTTGTTGGGACTCTAAATTCTTCATGCTCTTGTTGTGAGTGTTTTTATTACACCGAGCTTTTGGCATGGGTGGTGGTGAGAGATTGCATGTAGGTATCTATCCGTGTGAGTCTTCTTCCTATACACTTGATGCCCAAAGCTACCATCATATTTTTTGTGAGAAGGATATCAAGGAATGACAATTGGTTGTCTTTTTCTATTTCTATTGTGAATTTTATATGTTTAGAGAGACTATTGAGGTGCACTAGAAAGTCATCTATTTTCTCTATCCCATGCCTCCATTTGGAAAATATGTCATCAACGTATATTTTCCATTCAACTAAAGTGAGGGAAAACGAGTTGATGGATTGAATTTCGAAATGTTCCATGTATATCTTTGTAACCATCGAAGATAGTGATGAGCCCGTTGTAATGCCTTGGGTTTTCTCATATACCACTCCTTTATAGCTGAAGTAGGTTGACTTTAGGCATAATTTTACGAGGTTTGTCATCTCAATATCTGTCATATTCTTGATTATATTGATGGCTTTGTCTATGGGGATCTTCGCGTATAATGACACTATGTGAAAGCTGACCAACATGTCTCCTTCTTCAAGATATTCGTTCTTAATCTAGTGTACAAAGTAAGCAGAGTGTTTGACATATGAGGGTGTGTTTCCGGATAAAGGTGGAAGCCTTTTTGGTAAGATTTTTTCCAAGTTATAAGTGGGAAATCATATCATGTTGACTACGGGTTTTAGTGGAATGCCTACCTTGTGAATCTTTGGAGCACCGTAAATCCTTGGCATAATTGCACTACTTGATGTGATTCATTTTTTTGATAGTTCATCCAAGTTTGAAGCTTTTATTGCCGTGTATTTTTTTTCATTATTTTATTACTTGGTCTTTCTCGATGATTTTGTAGTTCTCACTTGTTTTTTTTTTAGCTCGAGGGGAATCGGTAACTTGTCAAACTTGTCTGGGCCAGGCCCAGGATCAAATCCGCTGCTGCCACTATAACCCCTAAAGTATAAACCGGCAGCCCGCAAACCAGGATATACCAGGTGTAGCTCCCACTTGTTGAGAGGTGATTGATCATATTCTTGTGGTAGTCTTCTACATCCATCGGGATTCAGCACCATGGCATTTCCTTTATCTACTTTGAGATAGTACAATTTCAATGTTGTTCTTTAGTTTCCTTAAACAAACCATTTCTTAGCTCAATAAGTTGATGATCGGAGGTTTGTAATTTCTTAAAACCATCGAGCAGTCTTGCCTTATTTCATCTTCTCTCTCCATTAATTCATCTTTGATTGCTACTTCGATGCTGCTTATTATTTCTTCTACCGGTACTCTGTTGGAATCTACCGAAAAATTCATAACCTTCTCCAAAACCTTATGTAATGGCTCATCCATGTACACCTATGATAGTTTCACAACTTTTTTGTGACAACGTGTAGAGTTTGCCACAAGTCAAATCTTAACGTGGTGGCTAGTTTCATGTGTAATATTTTTAAGACTCATAATTTTTTTACCAATTGCATAGGTAACCTCTTGATTTCACTTCTAATTAATGATTTACTTAGTGTGTATAATGTTGTTGGATTCATGGGTTGTAGCGGGTGAGAGCATTGAGCGAATTTGGGGTGAGGTGAGTTTCTCGACACTTTTTTAGAAACCCTAAATATGTGGAAATTCTTGCTCACTTATGTCTTAACCTCTCCTATTGTTGTGTCCTTGAAGGCATCCCTTTCATGGAGAGATACAATAATTCAAGGAAGATCCATTACAGGATATACGATTTGTGTGAGAGATGGAATACTTAATTAAAATAATTTTGATTTCCAATGTTTCGGACTACCATGTGAGTCTATCATCAAGGGATCTTCAACAAATTGAGACGGTTAATTATTAGGCATAGGAGTATGTGTGAGTCTATCATCAAGGGATCTCCAACAAATTGAGATGGTTAATTATTAGGTATGGGAGTATTTACAAATACTTAAGATAAGTTGTTTTTGAAATGTTATTTAAGATGGGTTTCCACGTGCAATTCAGTTTTAAGCAATCACATATATTTAGAGTGATTTTTGTCTTTTTTATCTCAATGGCTTCTTCAACTCTTATTTTGAAATAATGGTATTCTTTCATAACTAATTTTGTGTCTTCTATGCATATGTGATGGGAGGTGCCATGAGTGTATTATGAGAGGACTAACTTAAGGCTCTGTTGTATGTTATGTTTGAGGAATTTTCTTTTAGGTGAACTTGTACCGATCTGTCCATTTATCCTGCATAGAATTTTCCACATGGACAGGGATTGTGTACACTCCTTTTTTGTAGTTTAGAGTTCATAACATCTTTAACTGAGTCAACAAAGAATGGTGATCATTGTCTGTGTGAGTCTTCTTCCTATACACTTGATGCCCAAAGCTACCATCATCTTTTTTGTGTGATAAGGATATCAAGGAACAAAAATTGATTGTCTTTTTTCTCTTTCTATTGTAAATTTGATATGTTCAGAGAGACACTAATTTTAATAAGACTCTCGGTTATTTTTACCAATTGGGTATGTACCCTCCTGATTTCACTTCTAATTAATGATTGACATAGTGTGTAGAGTGTTGTGGGATTATAGAACTGTATTGGGTGAGAGCATTGAGCGTCTCGACACTTTTTTCATAAACCCTAAATACATGAAAGTTCTTGCTCCCTTCTATCTTAAGCTCTCCAATTTTGGTGCGTCTTTGAGTGATCTTGTTCTATGGATGGATCCACTAATTGAGAGAATATCCATTATAGGCTATGCAATTTGTGTCTGATATGCAACACACACAATCACATAGCCTGTCACAATAGTCATGAACCTATCACAGGTGTAGCTAGATGAGCCATCACATAAGGTTCTGCTGAAGGGTGTGAATTTTGCAGTAATGCCCAATAGAATACCAGTAGAAGAAATAATAAGAAGCATCGAAGTAGAAATCAAAGATGAAGCAATGGAGAGAGAAGAGGAAATAAGTCAAGTCTTCTCAATGGTTTTAAGAAATTCCAAACCTTTGTCCATCAACCTATCCAGGGAAGAAATGGTGGATTTTTGGAAAATAAAGAACAACACTTTCAAAGGAAACTCCATAGTGGTGATGGATTTACAAGACTACCACAAGAATATGACCTATCACCTCTCAATGAGTGGCATCTACAAAATCCTCAAGAAACTCCCCAATAATAAGGTAATGAAAGAAGTTACAAAGGCAGTAGAAGCTTCAAACTTAGATGACCTAACTAAAAAAAATCACACCAAGTAACAAAATTATGCCAAGGATTTATGGGGCTCTAAAGATTCACAAGGTAGGTCTTTGCAAAGTTCTTGGAAAAATGGATTTGACCCTTATTCGACAACACATCCTCATACAACAAAGACTACACTTTTTTTGTACAATGGATTAAGAACAAGGAGATTGAAGAAGGAGACGGGTTGGTCATCTTTGACATAGTGTTTCTATACACGAAAATCCCTGTAGACTAAGCCGTCAATATAATCAAGGATGTGATTCGGATAATGAGATGAACAGCCTGGTAAAATTATGCCTAAATTCAACTTACTTCAGTTATATATGAGTGAGATATGATCAAACACAAGGTGTTGCAATCAGCTCACCGATATCCCCAGTGGTGGAAAACATATACATGGAGCATTTCAAAATTCAATCCCTCAACTTGTTTCCCCTCACTCCAAAAGAATGGAAAATGTTTCCCATCACTCCAAACAATTGAAAAAATACATTGACCACACATTTTCTAAATGGAGATTGTTATAATTTTAATGGTTATATAAGATATTAAAACATTTAGCAAATCATAAAATCATAACCATATGCAATAGGATCACTGAAAGAAAGACAAGCACAAAAACACAAAAAGAACTAGATTTATCGTAGGAAACCCTCTTGGGGGGAGAAAAACCAACGAAACTTCCTCAATATAGAATTTGACCAAGTATAATAAACAACCCTAAGAAGAAGACTAGCAACTTCCCCTCTCCAACGAGATTCTTTCTCTCTCTTGCGCGCTTGCTTATGTGAGAAGTGTATACAAATGATGGAGGCACCTCACCTATTTATACTCGTCAAGTGAGTGACATCTTAACTTAACTAGGTCAACATGCTTGTCTAAACATGGTTGACTTACCTACGAAGACTCCAAATAACATTTATATAATATTCTTGTGGGTACTATTGATCCGACTTATAGCGAAGGTTTTACCTCATGACCTTTACATGACCAAATACATCAAGGACATCTCTCGAAGGAGGAATACTAATAATATAATAGAATTATAGTAGAATATCTTCAAAAGTTACATTTCTTTAACAATCCCTCTTAACAAGGAATGCAATCAACAACAACAACAATAACAACTGTACAACTAACTGGTGAATCTATATGTCATAGGAATTTTTGGAACAACAACATCATGTATATGGAACATCATTATCAACATCATCTTGGAACATCATCATCATCAGGGAACATCATCCATTAGAGGAAATTTCAACTCAAAATGGGCCTTTTAACTCTAATTCAAATTCCATGTCATCATGTGTTATCCAATGAAATTGCTTTAAATTTGAAATACTGTATAGGTCTTAAACATTTTTTTAATATAAATTGGGGATATGTATCATAAAAAAAACTACTTTTTTGTTTGTATTTTTGACATATATCCTCGTGCTTTTACTCAAATTTCGATCGAGAGAGCTCCTTGGACGCAGAATTAAATTCCACATTCAACAAGTACCCACTCGACATACTTTTGACGGACCCCTCTACTCCAAAAACAAGAAATACCTGAAAAAATGTGATGATGACATCATCATCACGTTTTTTCAGGGATTTCTTGGTTTTGGGGTAGTAGGGTACATCAAAACTATGCCCAGTGGCTACTCGTTGGATGCGGAATTTAATTCTATATCCAACGAGCTCTCCTGATCCAAATTTGAGTAAAAACACTGGGAGATATGTCGAAAATACAAACAAAAAAGTAGTTTTTTTCTTTTCTTCCTCCAAAATTAATAAATATTTTTATTATTACTTTAACTATTATTTTATTATTTTTTTTGGGAGGCCCATTTTGAGTTGAATTTTCCTCTAATGATCAACATGGAATGTCATCATCATCATGGGACATCATCATCATCAGTATGGAGCATCATCATCATCAACATCAACATGTGACTAATGGAATATCATCATCAACATCAACAAGTGATTGTTGGAGAATCATCATCAATATCAACATGTGACTGTTGGAACATCATCATCATTAGGAAAATCATCATCAACATCAACATGTGACTGCTAGAACATCATCAACATGTGAATGTTGGAACATCATCATCATCATTAGCATGTATATGCTAAAACATTATCATTATCAATTGACATGTGGAGAATCTCTATAGTGAGCACACTAGTAGACCAAACATGGATTTCTTGAATTACTAATCCTTTCGGACCAAAGACAATTTTCAAGCACCTTTTTATTCCCTACACACATTTTGTACTTTCTCTCAAATGAAAGTGAACAAAACAAAGGTAATGGTAATGAAAGTGAACAAAACAAAGGTAATGGTAACATGCATCTTAGATAAAGAAATAACCGTTATATTTAATGTTGGAAATTTGGGGGTGCTTCCATTTCTTACAAATACTTTGGTAACCTTAAATTTGTAGTTATAAATGGAACTCTTCTTTGGAAAAAAACATGTAATAAGAGGTGAGAAGGATTTCTATTAAACTATGAAAATTAATAGTTATAAGATTGAAAATTTAAAACCTTTCATAAACATTGGTATTTTTATATATAGTTATGTAAACATGTAATTTCATAGTTGAAAAAAATTGTGTATTTTTATAACATTTATAATAAAAATAAAATAAAAACGTATTACAACACCAAGTTAATATTGGAAGTTAAGATAAGAGTTGGTACAAAATAAGGTCATATAGAAGAAGCACTCACATGAACTCCATATCAGCTTAATGATTAGCGGCAAATAATATCATAGAGAAATCTCTTTTCATATTTAGAAAAAGAAACATATATTTTTATGAATTTATGTAAAGTAAGGATAATGTGCATGTGTTATGTTAGATCGTGGGTGTGTGCAAGAAGATGAGGGACCTTTTTGTGCACGTTAGATGCAATAGAAACCTGAAAAATCAGGCATCCCTCAACTTACTTGGATCTTTTGAGATACTTATGCAAAATATCTTGCATTGAGTAAAAAACATGAAATGTAGGAAATTGAATCACCTTTCCGAATATATAACTTTTATGTATCGAAAATTTGCATAGCTATGTCAAATTTCATTCTTCCTAACAGGCACTTTTTATTTTTCAGGGAAATTATAAGGTATATGTTTTTGTGGGTGCAGCCTCTGAGGGCCTAAATGATCGAATCAAGCTACAAAAATTGACATCCATGTAGATAACCCATAGCGCTAGTGCGGCACTATTTTTCGAAAATTAAATTAGTAATTTTATAATATTTTTATAATTGTCTAAGTGAGAAAACCTTGAAAATGGTACGTGTTTTGTGGGT
>LPNX011096564.1:0-19316 GCA_001517045.1 Pseudotsuga menziesii | reverse complement strand
ATTAGAGATGTAGTGAAGAGAACCACCAAGACTTCAAGGGTAGGAGTTTCAAGGTCAGATGTTAGCAATAGCCTGGAGGATTTTAAAAATGATATCCTTAGCTCTTTGATTTATAAGTTGGATGCACTTCAGGAAAATAAAAGGAAAGAAGAGGAAGATAGAGCTTTATCCATTTTTTCCCTATATGCAGAAAAAGGAACCCTCTCAAGAGTTGCACCTTAGACAAAGTGGAAATATTCCTTTTATGTGACTAGGAAAATCGTACAAAAGAATTCCCCTCACTTCGAGGACGTAAGGCTATATATGTGGAAGCAGGGACAGATGCAAAACTTGTTTGCTTTATTTCTTAAAAGCACCCATGGCGACCTCGACCTTGAGGTACAATGCTAGATACTATGCAATAATTTAATCATTATTGGAATAATGTGAAAATACACCAACCACAAGTCTCAAAAGGTCCACAAGTCCCAAAAAACTCCCAACCTTGGCATCCACCTATGCCACAACAAACCTTGGCACCTCCATACTAAAAAAAAACCCTGGCAACCAAATTGGATAAATATAGGATTTTGGAATCAACAACAAATCCAATCACAACCTCCTCAAATGTAAAACCCCCAATTACAATTTGCACTAGTACAACCAATAATGCAAACTCCTCCACAACCTCAGTTAACACTGCCATTGAACAATCCAACTCCTACACCACTCGTTCCTGCACAAAGCACTCCTAACCCTAATAATTTGTCTAGACAACTTGTAATGGCTTCCGATTTATCTAATTATACAGCCTATTCCATTTCCAGAGTAGAATTCCATGACATCCAATTACTCTCTGGAATAAATATCAATAAAACTACCTCTCCCTAAATTATAGATAAAATCCTAATGTACCCTTTGTAAACATTTCAGCCTCATATTCGCTATATTCTGGGAGATATGTTTCCTCCAAATCACGGTTTTGGCCTCTTCCAGGATTCATCCCTAAACAAAACAGCTAGGGAGAATTTCTATATCATAGGATACAAATATCCAAATTAAATTTCTCAAGCTGTTACAGATAGGGCATGGACTTTAATTTTTGTGGTAAAAGTTTCAGACCCTGATGATGAAACAGGGACACGTGACAGTCCGTACAAGTTCGCTATCATGAACAGTCCTGAAATAAGTCACCTTGGGAGAACTCTCTTAAGTCCCAATTGGTGACACCAATTCTAGTAAACCCTATGGTGTTGGAAATATTCCAAACAAGGTTACCGCAATACAAAATTTCAAACACATAGGAGCATTACTTTCATAGATACTGCAGAAACAGTATAAGGAATTTATGTAGAAGAAATCGGTAAACTAGGGCTTCATGTTCTTGGAGCTTCCCTCCACCATTTTCAGAAAAGGAGTACATTGGAAATCTCACCTTGAAGAGGTCTATCTTTATATCCAATCAGATCTTAAAGATTCCAAGTTTTGAAAATCAGGGTTTCTCTGACAAACCCTAGATCAGCTTGCTCCGGAACAAGGACGGACACCTCAAATCAGTAAGATCTAATCTTTTGCTATTTACATTTGAGGTTCTCATTTCAAAATGACTAATTAAACCAGCTTGATGACAAGCTTGGTAAAACTCTCAACTTCCAACCATGAAAGTATTGGATCTCACTGGTTATTAAAGAAAATGAAATTGGACACCTACATAAGTGGAAAGGTTCCAATTCCAAAGGGAGATGAGGCTAAAAGCCTTACACAAGAATAACTTCGTCAAGGCCAAGAAAACCATTGCTGATTCAATTAAGGATCACCTTATACCACAAGTGTCTTTCCTAAATATACCTAAATATATTTTTTTGTTCGTTGACCAAGCAATTTGAAGGGAAGAACATAAATTGAAATATCACTTCAAGAAACCTGTTATACCAAAATCCTGTCACCATCATGTGATAAGACATTTGAAATACCTACTTGCCCTGAATCCCAGCTTCTGGAGTGGAAACTAAATCATTTTTCATCAATCTTTCATACAAATTCCCAGCACCGCGCATGCCCCTGTATCCAAGAGCAGTACCCTTACTCGCATTGCCTTTCATCGGTTGTCCACAAGCGATTCCACTTCCCATCACCCTTAGTCCATAGGCGGTTATTACCAGAACCGCTCTGTCATAGAAGGAGAAGCATGGTACCATGGGTAAAAAGGGAAAAAGAGAAGTTTCTCAAGGCTTCTAGATTATAAGCCTCATGTACTTCCTTATCCCTACTGTTGTGGGTTGGTTGAGCTCGAGATCCCTCATCCTAGGATCTTAGAGGCCACCTCACCCACTAATTTCTCAACCATCTCTAACCAGTAAAGCCCTATAAATATGAGCTCATAGCCATGGTTGAGGGGAGAACATTTGAAGGTATTGTAATGCTGTTGGATTGATTCTTGGCCCAAGATCATTTGGAGAGAGCATAGAGAGCTAGAGTCGGAGCTTTTGGGGATGAAGAGCTGGTTTCATGGAGATGCATGTCAACACTAAGGCTTGGTTGTAAACTTCTTCATATTTTTAATGCAAGTTTATTTTTGTCCCACATATGATATTGTTGTTGTGATTTCGCATATATATGTTTCTAGATTCCTTAGTCACTAGCATAGATTAGTATATCATATTCTGGTTGCTTTGATTCATTTCATGTTGAGCTTTTTTACAGGTACACAGGTGAACTATCAAAGCCTTGTATTCCAGATATCTACAGTGTCTAGGGAGATTCTTCAACCTCTATCCTCTATTTGTTCTGGATCTGAACCATTCAGGCCAGTGGAACACCTTGCTGTCTGCAGGAGGTGAAATATTCCAGCTAACAAATCTGGTGACTCTGCTGGGGAATTAGTGTATCAGTTGTTCTGATCTTCCTCAGTCTGCAACTCTTGTCTGAATCCAGGCTCTGTTTTCTTCAACTCTTTTCAATCAAATCTAATTTCTGACTTAATTTATTTGGGTTTGAAACTTCCAGATCTGTTCAGATCTGAGTCATTTCGGTATTTTATGCTCTATTTCCATACTCAATTCAACCGTATTTTCCCTTATCTGGTCTTTTTCTATCTTGATCTATCGTTCTCTTTGTGTTTTGTATTTTTACAGGGAACCACACATGTTCTGTTGGTAAGGAGCGGTGCCACCACCTGAGTCTAGTTATCAATACGCGGTGCCACCACCTGAATCTAGTGAGCAAGGAGCGATTTTGCCTCAAAACCGCCTATCAGCAACTTCATCTGCGTCGTGCCAGGTAGGCCCTGTTCCAGACTTTGAATTTTGATTTTTGTGTGTTTTTGGCTTACTTTTTGATGAAAATGAAGTGTGCTTTTGAAAAAAAATACCCCCTCACAGCTGGGACGGGTCATGAATTGTATATTCTACAGTCACTTTGAGTGTTATATTCCCTCTGCATTCAAAGAGAGTTTATGTTTCTTGCATTGGAGTTTACATTCTTTTCTTTGCTTGAAACCTCTTGCTCCTTTCTGTAGATATCATTCGTTGGAATTAGAAATATACATTTCATTTTCGTGAGTAGGTTTTTGGTTTGTTTTGGACTTGGAATGCATGAGTGATCCATGTTTTTTTGAGTCTTTCCTTGCTTGGGGTGATTCTTGTTTCCTTCCGCATGCTGATTTTTCAGTGCTTGGTAGGAAATATTGGTTCTTTGTTTCCTTGTCTATTTCAAAGAGAAGTTTTAGTTTTCTCTCTCTTTTTCTTTATTCGCAAGTTTGTTGAATGATTTTCTTCTTGTTTTGTACATGATTGTTTGAAATTCTAGATCTTACTTTCATTGAGAAGAAATATCTGTTTTCAGCTTTGCGTACATTAGAGTTAGATTTGTTTGGAAACGTTAGTGAAATAATCTTTCCATTAAGTTTTTATGTGTCTTTTTCTAGCATGAAAAGATAGGAAACATTTTGATTTATGTTATATGTTCTCTAGATCTCTTCCTTATTTGCTTTGAATATTGTTTGGGGTGCATTGATATTTCACTTTTCGTTTGAAAAGATAGAATTGCATTTGCATTTGGGTGTGCATTTTTGGGAAGAAAAGTAAATCTCTCTCCCTCTCTTAGGTAGAATTTCATTGAAGAGGAAAACTTGCATTATCATATAGATCAATGTGCATCTTCTTTAATTTCAAGTTTTCACTCCATGGTTCCACCTAAATGCACAAGATAAAATTAACGATATTACTAGGTTAAAACTTTTAGCAATTTTAGTGATAATTTAGAGACGTGTTCGGGCATCATTAAACGTAGGAGCTGTCGTTATTTGTTAGCATTACATCCCAGGACTCACGTGGTTCTTCCACGTACTGTCGGTATATCGAATGGCCTTTCACGTACCCTTGAGGTATATAGAAAGGTACTTCACGTACTCGATTGTATATAGGAAGGACCCTTGTGAACGGTTATGCATTAGACAACACTACTACCAATTTGAGCTCCCTCGTACCTTGCGTATATCAGGAGACCCTTTTAGGAATCCTCAAACCATCTGAGTTATCCTTTTGGACTATCCTGTGAGGTTCCTAACTCTTATCCACTCCTTTCACATGTTTGCTTGTTGCTTTTAGTTTGAGTAGTACTTGCGTGTGCATGCTAGTTAGGGGGTTATTAGAGAGTTTAGAGATGGCATCCTCATCTGGGACTATTACTCAAGAGGTCCCTTTCCAAGGTGTACCTTTTGCATTCCCTCCAAGTGAAGGTATTGGTCCTCCCTTTATTTCCACTCTAAATCTTCTTGGATTAACTATAGGATTACTGGTCTGGCTTTTTAATTCGGTAATTCTTGTTACACCTAATGTCTCAAATGTCACCTCTCCTCTAGGAGAGGATCAACCTCAACATAATCCTGCTCCTTCTTCACTGGTTGTGGCTTGACCCCTTTCTTCTTCTTTGCTTGACTTAAGATCTGTGGTTAGTAGTCTTGTGGATAAGAAGAAGAAGAAAGGGAAGAGTAAGAAGAAGAAGGATAAGAAAGAGAACAAGTAGTAACCATCTGCTTTTGATGGTGCTCATTCTAAGAGAAAGCCTAAAAAACCCAAGTTCCCTTGTAAGATTTGCAAGGAGTACCACCTTCTTAAGGAGTGTTCTAGTCTCTCCTGTGTACAAGAAGAGTGGTGTAAAAGGTCCAAACTGTTTGTGTCATCAACCTCTAATCATCATGTTGACGATACTCCCTCAACCAGTGACCCATTGATAAAAGGTTGTAAGGGTAAAGTCTTGTATCCTTGTTTGATATGCAAGGCTATGCATCGTACTTTTCTTTGTCCAAGCATGGATGAAGCTTCGCGTTGGTTGGAAAATATTACTGATCATCAATAGGTGATTCCAACAAGTGATAGTAATTTATCCCTTTTTCCCCCACTGGTTGACCAAGTGGTCAATTCAGATTTATCTATGGTTGATCCCACTCTTCCTTCAAAGAGTGAAGTTAAAGTGGTCAAGCTAGTGTCATTTCCACCCAATCCCTCTCTTTCATTAGAGAGTGTTAAGACTGAAGTAGTCTCTTTGACCAAATATTCATCTTGTTCTTGTCTTCCAGTAGAGAATGAACCAAAACCTGCCGAATTTTTTATGCTTCATTTTGATTGTTCTCGAAAAGAGTAAATTTTGTCTATTTCGATAGAACCCTCTCCGAGTAGTGAAGTTATTTACTTTGATTGGAGTAACCTAATAGAGTCATGTCTTCATTCGAGTGTTCCTTTATAGATAGTTGTGAATGTTACTGCTAGGTGGATACTTCACACTATTGTTGACGAAGGGGCTTCTGTTAGTATTCTACCCTCAACTACTTGGAAAGCTTTAGGTTCTCCTCAGCTTGTGCCAGCCATCGATCAGATATTGGCTTTTACACGTAGACCTACTGCACCTTTAGGGACTCTTCCTTGCTTTCCCATTATGTTAGGAGGGAAAAATATCTGTATTGATGTTATGTGGTCCAAGGTCCTTTGGATTTCAATCTAGTCCTTGGACGTGATTATGTCTATGCCATGAAGGTTGTTGTGTCCACACTCTTTCGAGTTATGCATTTTCCCCATGATGGTAATATTACGACCATTGATCAACTTTCTTTTGTTACACCTGACCATCACATTACTCCTAGTAATTAGAATCCCCTGAATGTGTCGCATGTTCTTGTGGCTCTTTCCCTTTCTAGTTAGCTTCGTCCCATCGTAGATAAAATGGGGGGCGTGGCTGTAGTATATGGACATCATAATGGAGCTAAGAAGGTATCTTTTATGTAATGGAGGAAACCTACCAACATCTGGATATCATGTTTGGTAGGGGTAGGTTTTAGAGCATAGTTTATGCTTTCGGTTTCAAGCTCATTAAAAAATAAAACCACTCCTTAAGCATAGTTTACGCTTTTGGTTTAAAGCTTGCATAAAAATGAAACCATGTCTAGAGCATAGTTTACTTTCGATTTCAAGCTCGTTAAAAAATAAAACCACTCCTTAAGCATAGTTTACGCTTTTGGTTTTAAGCTTGCATAAAAATGAAACCATGTCCTGAGAAAAGTTCCCATTCTATGTCAAGCTCGTTAAAAAATGAAATACCACCTGACCATCATGTCAGGTTCTGACCATCATGCCAGTTTTCCCTGAGCAAAGTTCCCATTCTATGTCAAGCTCATTAAAAAATGAAATGGATCTCCTTAAGCATAGTTTACCTTTTGGTTTCAAGCTTGCATAAAAATGAAATCATGTTCCAAGCATAGTTACCTTCTGTTTCAAGATTGCGTAAAAATGAAACAGATCCCCTTCCCTTGAGTCGAGTCTTCACTTTAGTGTTAGAACTTGAACCTTCTTTTCACCTACCCGATTCTCGTTCTTCCTACCCCCCTGGTGAACATTTTCACATTAGTAACCAGGTTTTTAGGTTGGGTATGGAAGAAGAATCGTCAAAGGAAGCGAAGCTTGGGGGCATGTCGAGCCCCTAGAAACCATGCTAGGGGTAGGCTTCGCTAGAAATCATGTTGGGGGAAAGATTCCAACCTCTGTATAGTATGTTAATGGGGATTTTCAAGCATAGTTTACCCATTGGTTTCAATCTTGAGTAAAAATGAAACCAATCCCTGAGCATTCTTTCAACCGATCTTAGAGCTCATTAAAAATAGTAAGATGGTGTTGAGCTTACTTTTCATTTTTTGTGCTCTGGTTAAAGCATGAAAAGTGGTTTGAGCTTAGTTTATTACCTTTTCATGCTCTGGATTCATTGACATTAATGGTGATATCCCTCGCACTTGTTAATGATTCACATCATTGGCAGGTAATCAAGTGGTTTCTACCATGTTTAACTTCAGATCATTGTAATCACATGGATAGAATCGTACTTCATGGAAGACGAGATGAAGACCCTAGGAATTTTTTTAAAAGTGCTCATTGCTTTTTCCCCAAGTTACGATGGAGTTTTGTATATCTAGCATGGATCCACATTTGTATGGTCATGGCTATGCTCAAACTTGTGTCTGTATGACATAGATCTATGTTGTATGTCTGGTAGCTATTTCCAAGTTTGAGTCCTCTATCACATGGATCTACGCTGTATTCTAGTAACCATGCTTGTTTATTCCACTCAAGGATCTGCCTTGTATTGGTCTATAGCTATGAGTTTGGTTACTTGTGTCTATGAGTCAACATACTAATGTACTATAGATGCCTACTTGACTACATACTCCGATTGAGCTGAAATTTTCATCTCCTAGCGATGACTTGTTCTCAAATCTCTCGTTTATCATATCACTCTAAGACTCATGCTTTGGCGGGCATCCTGTTATACCAAAATCCTGTCACCATCATGTGATAAGACATTTGACATACCTACTTGCCCTAAATCCCAACTTCTGGAGTGGAAACTAAATGGTTTTTCATCAATTTGTCATGCAAATTCCTAACACCTTGCATGCCCCTTTATCCAGGAGTAGTACCCCTGCTTGCACCACCTTTCATCAGTTGTCCACAAGCAGTGCCATCGCCCATTTCCCTTGGTCCATAGGCGGTTATTACCAGAACCGCTCTGTCATAGAAGGAGAAACGCAGTACCCTGGGTAAAAAGGGAAAAAGAGAAGTTTCTAGAGGCTTCTAGATGATAAGCCTCGTGTACTACCTTATCCCTACTATTGTGGGTTGGTTGAGCTCGAGATCCCTCATCCTAGGATCTTAGAGGCCACCTCACCCACTAATTTATCAACCATCTCTATCCATTAAAGCCCTATAAATATGAGCTCATAGCCATGGTTGAGGGGAGAACATTCGAAGGTATTGTTATGCTGTTGGATTGATTCTTGGCCCAAGATCATTTGGAGAGAGCATAGAGAGCTAGAGTCGGAGCTTTTGGGGATGAAGAGCTGGTTTCATGGAGATGCATGTCAACACTAAGGCTTGGTTGTAAACTTCTTCATATTTATAATGCAAGTTGATTTCTGTCCCACATATGATGTTGTTGTTGTGATTTCACATATATATGTTGCTAGATTCCTTAGTCACTAGCATAGATTAGTAGATCATATTCTAGTTTCTTTGATTTGTTTCATGTTGAGCTTTTTTGTAGGTACACAGGTGAATTGTCAAAGCCTTGTATTCCATATATCTACAGCGTCTAGGGAGAGTCTTCAACCTCTGTCCTCTATTTGTTCTGGATCTAAACCATTCAGACCAGTGGAACACCTTGCTGTCCATAGGAGGTGAAATATTCCATCTAAAAAAACCAGTTGAAGAATGTGAAGATGCAGAATGCAGAGACCATACAGTCATACTTTACAAGGGTCTCTCAAATTAAAGAACAAATTGAAGCAGTGGATGAAGAACTAGAGAATGAAGGCATTTTGATAAACACCTTGAATAGCCTCCTAGGATCATGGGATTCATTCATTCAAGGAAAGTGTGCCAGAAGGAAGTGATTACTTTCTGTAGATTCTGGGAATAGCACACACAAGAAGAAGCTCGACTCATAATAAGAGAAGAGAAGATGGGAGAAACTGAAGATCAATATTTCACAATTCAAATAAGATACCTGAAGAGAAGAGGAATATGAAGAACTCAATTCTTCAAGAAACTCTTATCCATCTTAAACATTTGGATAAGAAATGATGTTTTTATGAATGAATGAAGATGCTATTATCCATGTCTTGGTAGAGATGGAAGGAATCTAGAAATTTTCCGTGGGATATGGATGAATGTTGTATTGTCTAAAATAGTTGCATGATTATATCTTTATGCATAATAATTTACCATTATGAATATGCATTATGAAATGTTTCTAATCATAGAACTGGTGCATTTGACTTGTAGAAAAGATCGTGTACAATCGCCTACAAGAAAAGAAGGATGAGACTTGTTGCGAAGAACAAGTGATGACAGTTCAAGAAAGAATCCAAGATGAAGAATAATATGACGATACTTTCAAAGAAAGAAGAAATCTCATACATGGTGCAGATATGTGACACTGTTGAACGACATCATTGATACAGAGCCTTCCAGCTATGAAGAAGTAGCCAAGAAGAAAGGCAAGGAGAGTACCCATTCAAGAATAATGATGTCTAGGATGTAGTATTAAGACCTGAAGGGAAGTTCATAATGTCTTCCATATGGATCTACATGATCCAACCTATAGTATCTAGAAAAGTCATGGGATACAAGGCAATATTCGTAGCATGAGGCTTCTCATAGAAAGAAGGCATAGACTACGAAGAGACATGTGTAGCCACTGGAAAATAAGACACATGACAGGCAGAGTCATGTGTGAAAATGAGAGAATACCTTGTACGAGCTTAGAAGGCACCCATGGGATATCATACACATGAGGATATTTAAGATCACATAGAGTGATGATGATATTAACCTTTGCTACAATGTTGAGGATGAAAGGCTATAGGGGATGACAAGCTCATAGATCAGTGCAAGAAGAACTTTTGAAAAGGTTCAAGATAGAGGATTGTGGTATCCAGTGACCCTAGATGGATACATAGAATATTAGTAGCAAAGGAAGCTACTTGTCACTCCAGTACATAATGCTTTAGTGAATAGAGTATGAAAGACAGAGGGAGAATGATGCTTTGATTCAGAGGGAGTGACTGCAGAAGCTCCTGAGGTTCGAAATAGTACAATAGGATAGACATATTATTGATGAATCTAGGATTTATTGAGAGTAAAGAAGATTCCAACCTTTACTTCAAGGTTGAAGGTGGAAGACCAGTGATGCTCCTGTTAAATGTCGATGACTTGTTCCTAAGAAAAAAGAGGAACTCGTTAAAGTTGCAAGAAGGAGACATGCTTCCGAGTTCGAGATGAAAGAATTGGATATGATGCACTACTTTCTAGGCATGGAGGTGTGGTAGAATTCAGATGGAATCTCCTTGGGACAAGGGAAGTATGCAATAGATATCCTGAAGAGGTTCAGGATGATGGACTACAAGGCCATGAGCACACCTATGGCATCAAACCTGAAGCTATTGCGTGATGCTTCATTAGAGATGATTGATGCCATGATGTATCATCAAATGATTTGTTCCTTGATATACCTGATGAATACGAGACCAGATATTTGCTTTGCTATGAACACATTGAGACATGTTCACCTAATGGTTGCAAAGCATGCATTGAGGTACGAGAAGGGTACAGTTGATTATGGGATCAAGTATGAGGCCAATTAGAAGATTAACCTGGAAGGTTATGAGGTTTCAGATTGGGCAAGAAATGCCATTGACATGAAGAGCACTTTGGGGTGCTACTTTAGTATGAGATCAGGTGTTATTTCTTGGTGTAGGAAGAAGCAGTCCTACATGGCACTGAGTACAGCTGAGGAAAAATATGTTTCCACTTGATCGAATATTTGGGAGGTAGTATGTTTCTTTTGAAAAACTACTATTTGATTTGATTGATCTAACTTGAATTTGTGTATGATGTAGAGAGGAGCAGTGAAGCTCCAGTATGTGATCCAGATCAAGATCTATTGAAAGCGGGAGTTCTAGCATAGCCAATGAGATAGGTTTCCTGATCATAAAATCCTAGTGAAGCTCCTAGGTGGCTTAGATGTAAACAGTCTTATAGGTTGTCCTCGAATGTAATCGGTCCTAATGAAGCTCACAAGTTATCCTTGGACGTAATCACCCCTGATTTGATTCTATGCTAGAAATGGCCAGAGTGAAGTTTGAGTACTTCAAGGAGAAGCTTGGTGTTCACCAGATCAAGGTTCCTTCCAAGAGGAAGTGATGAGTCCGTGAGCCTTTCTGACATGGTGGTAGGCGGGGCCTCCCATGGTGAGATATAATTGTTGTTCCCTTCTGACATGGTGAGAGGATTGGTTCCTTCCATGGTCAGATGTAAGTGCAGATACATTCTGATGTGATTGTGGGATATGTTCCCACATGATCAATGCAGAGACATTCTGACGTGATTATGGGATGTGTTCACACATGATCAGTGCAAAGACATTCTGATGTGATTGTGGGATGTGCTCCCATATGATTAGTGCAGAGCCATTCTGATGTGATTGCAGGATTTGTTCCCACATGACTAGATATAAGTGTGCAACATTAACTATATGGTGCTCATCAGGAACTTCAAATGTATGTCCAAATTTCTTAGCAATTCCTTAATCCTAGTCTTGGGTTTCTTGTTGCAATTGCATAGATGTATACCAGGTTCTAGGTGTCATTTCCAATGTATGTATGAAATGATGTACCCACTCCTACCTCGGGTATTCTGCAAATATGATGAGACAATGATTAAAATGTTCCACAGGGTTTGCTAACCCTGAATACTTATGGTTTACCAGGGTGACCTCTTCTCCAAATATGACTTCCATCAATCTTCTACACTATGTCCAATTTGTTATAGACTTCCAACGCAGAAAAGCATTGTGATTCCATTACAAGTCATTCAAACTCATTTAAGAAGGTCCCAAGGTTAGGTAAACCCTCATAGGCTAGTAGCTCACACACCTAATTCTCCACCCATCGCACGTACCTGGTAACTCTCACGCATCTCCTCATAGATACTTCATGTAGTATGTTCTGCCAATTCTCCAAAGCTTCACCCGAGTCGGATGTGCAAGAACTAACACTCTTCCAGATTAGGTTCCCATCTGCTTTCGGATTGATGTAGACCTATTGTAGTGCAGTAACATCGTAGATTTGGTTGAGGTAGTCAGCCTGGACTTCATTATATATGGGCTCAACATATCTCTATCCTTCTAACGGGTCAATGGGTGACACAAATCTCATCCCATTATCCTCAAACCAGAGGATGCGTTTCTTGAAGTTTGTAATGGTTTGGTTTTCAATAGCCCAATCTATACCCAACAATGCAAGATATGGGTTTGTGTCATCAACAATATTGATGAACTCAAAGTCCGCAAATGTCTGCGACCCTTCAATGTTGAGGGGGACCCAACTCAAGCATCCAATTGGTAGGACCTTTGCCTGATTTGCAAGTCGCAGCTAGATAGGAGACCGGTCCAGGTGTGGCTTTCCCATACTTTCCCAAGTTTATCTTGTTAAGATATTGACATCAGACCCCAAGTCTAAACTAATGTAATCCATGTTGTAGTCACCTATCTACGCAGTCATTCTTAACTCACTGCTAGTTTTGAACTTATTTCTCACTTGATTAACCTTCTTTTCAGGCCGTGGATCTATGGGAATCTCTTCTATCATTTCTTGCAGTTTTGTAATAATATCTTTATATTATATTAGCATTAAGAAACATGATAAAAAGGATCTGAGCTTACTAACCTTTTGTGGAGCATTCTTCTAAAATATGCATTGAAATTGTTAAGGCATCTCCTTGACTCCTTCTGACATCGACGGTTCTACTGAATCCACAAACTCAGTTCATACCTCTAAGAATGTTTCCTTTTGTTTTTGGGAATCAAATGATGCCTTCTTCTATGTCATAGGTTGTACCTGCAGTTGCAGTTGTTCTTGTGCTTTATCCTGATCAGCTCCTGTCGCAAATCCTCCTCATACTATGACACCAACATTTAGATCTCGTGGTTCAACCGCAATCATCTGAACATTCATGTTAGGATTTGGGTTTTCATTCTACACAGGGTTAGGTCCTACAATGGTCCTTGCTTTCCATTTTGCGATCAACTAAGGACATTGCTCCATATTATGGTCTTGTCCCTTACAGTATGAACATGTCTTCACAAGTTCTAAGTAATATCTGGCATAGTGACCCATTTGTCCATAGTTATAGCACATAAGTTGGCCTCTTCCTCTACCAAATCCTCCTCCCCCACCTCTTCCTCTGAAGTTTCCACCACCCCTTCCCTGCGGGTGTGGTTGCTGTGGTGGGTACTGGTTCTGCTGGTAGTGTGGCTGGTAGTGATTACTGAGGTTGATACTCATTTTGGTATTGATTGGGTGGGAATTTCACAGGCTTACATGATGCTTGCACCAGTTCAACCTAATCCATCCCCTCATTTTTCATTAAGTAGGTGTCAAAAGTATTTTCTTTCAAGAGCTTGTATGCTCTGTAATCTTTTTCTTCATGTGCTATTGAATTACAAAACTTACAAAAAATATTTGTTGGGGTACTCACAATATTCTGTAGGTATAGGCACTCATCGTCATGATGCCCTATAGACTAGCATATATGACACCATGGTAGTCCTTGTCCATTTAATGGGTTTGGTGCACCTAATTCAATATAGTTCATGAAGGCTGGACAATTATCCTTAGTGTTCCCATCTGTTCTGCAATTTGTGCACCACAAATATTCTTGTGTTTCCTTTCCCTTCCTGATGTCTTATAGATGTATCATTAGATTATCCAACTCTAACTGAATCTGTACCATTCCTGTGGCATCGTCCCCAATGGGAGAGGCTTTTAGCTTCATCGCCAACTCTAGTGCTTATGTCTGTGACTCAATCTTCTGTTGCATTAATGGTCCTCAGATGTGTGGTAAAAATGCGACAATAAACCACTCTTTTTGTTGTACATCCGACATTTGGAAGCTTATGTTGGCCATCAAAGTTTTAAATCGTTGGTTAAAGTCCCATACTGATTCTCCCAGTGCTTTCTTTATCTCCTTGATCTGAGTAATGCACTGCGATTCATATTTAGGTTTTTTGAACTCAGAGATCATTGCAGCTCTGATCTCGTCAAGGGTATTTTGCAGTGTTCTATTTGGTTTGGCACAAAACTTCATAAACCAATCTAGCACATGACCCCTCAGAGTCATGATCATTTGTGACTTCTTTCTGTCTGCATTATGGACTAACCGAACCATCCAAACAACTTCACAGAGGAACCAATGTTCCTTTGGATCTTCTGCACCATTTCCATTGAATGTGGATAACTGAATGCCTGCCCCACCCATTAAGTTGGCATCGAGGTTCTTTGGAAAAGGATTCAAAGGAGGTGAACCCTCTTTCCTCCTAGTCGCAATACTAGCACTATTGGTATTATTGGTCCTTTCTAGGGATGAGAATATTGAACTCATCGGCGATGATACTCCTGGTATGATCTAGTTGCATCCTGATATTGGTGTCTCTGTAGATTCTTCTGATTCTTTTGGTCCTTCAAAAATTGCACTATAGTCCTCCTCTTCATCACAAGACCCTTCATCTTCGTGCGACCGACGTTCGTGTTCACTCTCCTTGAATAGACTAGGATTTAGTCTCCCTTTTTTTATCTTTCTTCTTTTCCTTGATCTGAATCTCCTTCCACTCCTTAGGAATCTAGTTTCTAATTCAAGTTTTGTGCTTCTCGAGAACATTTCAACTCATCCTCTCCCATTTTCTTAATATATCATCTGCAACATAACCTCCCTCACGGGCACGCGACTCAACTACTCAACCACAAGATACCCTTCTCATAGATGAGCATTTTAATCCATGTACTAATAGATAGAAAATATCTTCTATGGGGTCCTTGGAAAAAAATTCTTTTAGCCTCACTATATGAGGCTATAGTATCTACTGCAAACTCAGTGATGTATCTTTGCAAGATACTGTCAACCCAGAAATCAAAATCTCTAGAGATAGCATTACTTACATTGGTTATCTCGCGGACCAACTGATCATTCCATTCGACGGGTTCTCTCCTCAGGAACGTTGGTTGTCCAGTCACCAATCTTGAAAACAATTCGTACACTATAATAGGGAACTCTGCAAAGAAGATCTTGTGGATATCAGAGTATATGTACTTATCCACCCAATTTTCTGCACTCCGTCGTGATCCTGTTCTCTCCTCTTGTGCGAATGCTAGCGTTTTAGAGTCCATCCAATCTTCTATCTCTTTCTTCTTCGGGTGCCACAACATTTCCCTTGGATCAATCAATTAAGGGTCCCATCAAGGAATCTAGAAAGTTTTTGTGAGATATGGATGAATCTTGTATTGGATAAAATAGTTGCATGATCATATATTTATGCATAAGAATTTTCCATTATGAATATGCCTTATTAAATGTTTCTAACCATACAAATGGTGCATATGAATTGTAGCAAAGATCGTGTACAATCATCTACAAGCAAAGAAGGTTGAGACTTGTTCTGAAGAACAAGTGACAAAAGTTCGAGAAATAATCCAAGATGAAGAATAATATGACGAATGAAGCGACATCATTGATGAAGAAGTAGCCAAGAAGAAAGGGAAGACCAATTCAAGAAGAATGATGTCTGGGGTGCAGTATCGAGACCTGAAGGGAAGTTCATAGTTCCATCATGCAGTAGATGGAAACATCGTGGGATACAAGGAAATATTCATAGCACGAGGCTTCTCACAAAAAGAAGGCATAGACTACGATGATACATTTGTAGCCATTGGAAGTTAAGACACATGATAGGAAGACTCATGTGTGCAAATGAAAGAAGGCCTTGTATGAGCTCAGAAGACACCCATGGGATAACACAGAAATGAGGAGCTTGAAGATCACCTAGAGTGGTGAAGAACTTAACCTTTGCAACAAGGTTAAAGATTAAATCCTATAGAGGATGAAAATATCAGAGATGGGTGAGAGAAGAAAGTTTTCAAGATAAAGGATCTTGGTATCCAGTGACCCTAGATGGATGCATAGAATATTAGTAGGAGAGGAAGCTACTTGTCACTCTAGTACATAATGTTTTAGTGCATAAAGTACAAAATACAGAGGGAGAATGATGCTCCGCTTCAGAGGGAGTAACTGTAGAAGATACCGAGGTTCGACATGGCACGATAGGATGGATAGCTTACTGATGACTCTAGGCTTTACTGAGAGTAAAGTGGACTCCAACCTTTTCTTCAAGGTTGAAGGTGGAAGACCAGTGATGCTCCCGTTATATGTTGATGAATTGTTCTTGACAGAAAAGAGGAACTCATTAAATTTGCATGGAGGAGACTTGTTGCCGAGTTCGAGATGAAGGACTTGGACATGATGCACTACTTTCTAAGTATGGAGGTGTGGCAGAATGCGGATGGAATCTCCCTAGGACAAGGGAAGTATGTAGTAGAGATCTTGAAGAGGTTCAGGATGATGGACTACAAGGCCATGACCACACCTATGGCATCGAACCTGAAGCTATTGAGTGTTGCTTCATTAGAGACAGTTGATGCCATGATGTATCATCAGATGATTTGTTCCTTGATGTACCTAACAAACACGAGAGCATATATTTTCTTTGTGGTGAACAACTTCAGCCAGTTTCTTACAAATCCTAAACATCTTCACCTAATTGTTGTAAAGCATATTCTGAGGTACTTGAAGGGTACGATTGATTATGGGCTCAAGTATGATGCGAATCAAAAGTTTAACCTAGAGGGTTATGTTGATTCAGATTGGCCAGGAAGTGCTGTAGATAGAAAGAGCACCTTAGGGTGCTACTTCAATATGGTATCACATGTGATCTCTTGGTTTAGCAAGAAGAAATCCTACATAGCACTGAGTACAGTCGAAGAAGAGTATGTTGCAGCTTGTTCAGCTAGTTGTGAGGTAGTATGGCTCAGGAAACTACCGTATGAGTTATTTGATCTCCCGTTGGATGCTACTTGTATCTTCTGTGACAACTAGATTTGTGTGAAGTTGTCTAAGAACTTGATGTTCCATGACAGGTTGAAGCACATTGAGATCAAATATCACTATATCATGGATATGGTGCAAAGAGGAGCATTGAAGCTCCAGTATGTTGTGACAGATGAGTAGAACAAATGTGTTGAACAAACCACTAGCCAGGGTGAAGTTTGAGTACTTTAGAGAGAGGCTTGGTGTTCTTCAGATAGAAGATACTTCGAGGAAGAAGTGATGGGAAACATTTGCAGGAGCCATTCCAAGCATGTTAGGAGGATCCTTCCCATGGTTATGGATGTAAGTGCTGTGTGATGAGCATCAGGATGATGCTTCAATTTCTGCTATGATGATGATCAAGATGATCATATGATGATGATATGCATCAGGATGATGTTGTGATGAGTATCAGGATGATACTCTATGGATAGATTGTACATATAAGCATGTAAAAGATCCTAAGATATTTGATAGTCTGTGCTCGGATGCTCTTTTGAGTTTTTTCTACAGGTTGGCCATGGACAGGTTGTGCAAGTAGCACAGAAAAGATCCTGGGAGATCCTATAGTCTGTGCTAGGATGCTATTTAAAGGTTTTTCTATAGGTAGCATAGAAAATATCCTGGGAGATCCTATAGTCTATGCTAGGATGCTCTTTCAAAGTTTTGCTACAGGTATCATAGAAAAGATCCTGGGATATCCTATAGTGTGTGCTAGGATTCTATTTCAAGGTTTTTCTACTAGGGGCATGTAATCAGCCCTAGAGATCCGATAGGTTGAGCTATGTGCTCGTAAAAGTACTGGGATGCTCTTTAGAGTTCTTGTAGGTTGCAAGACACTCTTTTAAGGTTTTTCTAGACAACATAGAAAATATCCTGGGAGATCCTATAGTCTGTGCTAGGATGCTCTTTCGCGGTTTTGTGGTGGTAGTCACATAGAAAATATCCTGGGAGATCCTATAGTCTGTGCTAGGATGCTCTTTCGAGATTTTGTGATGGTCACATGTAAAATATCCTTGGAGATCCTATAGTCTGTGATAGGATGCTCTTTCAAGGTTTTGTTGACACACGTAATCAGCCGTGAGGATTCCACAGTATGGCCAAAGATGATGAAGACCTACAGAAGCCATTCTCTGGGAGAATAGAGGCACCTGGTTAGTTACCAAGAAATTGATTCAGTCTGGGACTGAAGCTTAGCTTAGTGATAAGATTCCATTCTCTGGGAGAATGGATCCACATGGTCAATTACCAAGAATTTGTTTAAGTCTGGGACTGACAATCATCCTAGAGTTGAGAGCCATTCTTTGAGAATGAAATATGTAAGTGTTGGGTAGGCCATTCTAACATGGTTCTTGGATGTGTTTCTCTCATGGTCAGATATAAGTGTTGAAGAAGATGAAGAGTCCACCTGGAGGCTAGGCCTACAACTAGCATGAAAAAGGGATGGCTCTGTAGAAATTCCCGTGACGAGAAGAATGAAGAGATAGCACCATTTGATTGAGATAGTGGAAGCAACGATGATGATCCAGTGATGCTCCAGATCAAGTGATGATCTAGACTTGATGATGATCTAGTGATGCTCCAAATCAAGTGATGATCCAGACCTAGTGATGATCCAGACTTGATGAAGATGACTTGAATATGAAGATGAATTGAAGATGACTTGATGATGATCTAGATGATACAGAGAAGAAGACTTTTGCTGATAAATTGTGTCGAAAAAAATACCTTCCTAGTTAAGAGGGAATGTTGATGTATTTTTAACTTCAGAATGTATTCACTTGTATATCTTATGTATTGTACCCCGATGTTTATTCTGGGAAGTATCTATAATGTAATTGAGTTGTGTAAAGTCATTGAGGTTAACCCTCCATTGTAAGTCAGGGAAATAGTCCCCACAATTGTTTCAAGGTTAACCCTCCTTGTTGATCGGAGGGAAAAGTCTTCACAGTTGTGGGGCACTATGGTTATTAGACTCTCCTAGAGAAGTCGGCCCTAGAAAGTAATTGTTAAGTGAGGACGACTTGTTGGAGTGGACATAAAGTGAATGGAAGAATATAAATAGAAGTGAGGCTCTCCTCATTTATATACATCACACACACGCACACTCACTCACTAGGGTGCATGAGTGAGAGAGGAGAATATCTCTCAAGAGAGAGAGAGAGAGAACAACTGTTGGAGATCATCTTTTATGTCCTTGGGTTTCCATTGCTGCCATTGGTGCTCATTCTATCTCTGAGGAAGTTGCGGTGTTTTCTCCTTTATGGTTTCCCCGAGGAAAAGTCTTTGTCTCTTGTCTCTTGTGTTTATTGATGTGCA
>LPNX011096552.1:80103-90614 GCA_001517045.1 Pseudotsuga menziesii | reverse complement strand
TACATGCTTTTCTTAGGAGAAAAGAGTGGAGGATGATGAGGACAAAAAACAAGTTAACTTCACCTAGTCAAACTTTCCCAATTGGCTTAAAACTCAGCAAAAGTAGTCAATAAAGCAGAAAAAGCAGACATGCGATAGGAAGGCTAGGAATAAAGCATATTTGATTCCAAGTGGTTTCCCAAGCACTCCATGACTCAATTTTATCAATTTTGACCACTTTGGAGATGTGGAGGACAACTTACATAAGGTGGAATATGGAAACTATGCAAATAAGACAAAAAATGGATTAATTAATGTCTAAGGTAGCTAACTATGGGTTGATTATTCTAACAATTGTGTGGTATGATAGTTGACTGTGTAGGATAGTTTTTATTTATGAAAGGTGTGCCAATTAGTTGTTATAGTCAAGCTCAACTCTAGTTTATTTTTGTTATTTATCTTTCTTGGAGTTTATTAAATTAGTTAGATTATGATTGCAATTGGTGTGATTCTTTATTGTCATCTATGATTTTCATATTAGATAAATTAGATAGCTCTTAGCTAATTCCTGGTAATCTGATATATTTAGAATTTACTTTTTGCAAAAGTAAGTCTAGCTTAATTCTTTCTAGATTAGTAATTGTTATCATCGTGATTGTATGAAGGAAAATGCATTTCTGAATTTCTAGAGAGATAAATTAGGTTAGCTTTGGCCATGAGAATAGTTTGACTGAGTAGATAGGTAGGACAATTAAGATTTTATTCATTTAATCAGCTACTTAATTGTTTATGCATATATTTTTCTAATTATCTTCGAAACAAAAAGACTTCCCTGGGTTGACAATTCATATTGAGCATTCTGTGTGTTAGTTGTAATTGATTCGCATCTAGGGTGTCCAACATTTTGGCGTTGTTTTCGGGGAAGATAATTGATAGACACTATAGTAGTTTCATTTATTTATTTTAGTTGGCATTTTTTAAGTTTGTATTATTTTTGGGTTGCATGAATACAAGGAGGACACAACGGGATAATTGCATAACTCCTCGAGATACTAACTTGGCAGGTGGTCGAGGTCATGGAATTTTCCCAACCTTAGGGAGAAGAACCTTCATTGATGATTTAGTGGCCAGGACTAATTCTTCTACTGGGGAATGAGATCAAGGACCATCATCTGTTAGAAGAATCCCTGTCTCCCCTATGGTGGAGGCATCATTGTCAAAAGTGGAGAAAATAGTGGGAGATGCAACACCATCTGGTGTACTGAAGGAACGAATTCTAGGAGATATAGGTAGTTCTATGGGAGAAGGTGGACCAAATGTGTGTTATCATATCGATAGAAAGGAATTCATGAAAGAGGAGTGGTTACAGCTCCAGCAGAATTTGGAAAATTATAAAAAACAAAGACATGAGGAGGAATAGGTAAACATGAATAATGAGCATCATCCTGATGATCATGAGGAAGAAGTGGGCGAGAATCATGATGCTGATGGAAATATCCAGCATGAGGAGACTTTCACCACACTTCAGTTCCCCATTCAGAAACCAATTGGACCTTTCCCCATGAAAAACATTTCACCATCAGTGTTACCATGCTTTCATGGGAAAGCCATAGAGGATCGACACTTTCATAGGAAAGCTAAGTGTTGAATATGAGGGCCACTGTAATTGGTTACATACCTCTTCTTATAGTGTATGGGAGTCTCAAGCCCGTCCTAGGTGATACATATGTGTTGCATTTGGGAGCTGACTTATCCCACCCTTGGTTTTCTTGCATTTTGGATGTACATTTTCTTAGAAGTGTGCTCTCTATATTCTATATTTATCTAGGGTTCATAATTAGTTTGAGTCTCTTTATTTTTGTTAAGTAATCATGAATCCGGGAGTAGATTTCTACCATTCTCGACATTTAGAAGGTATTATTCATTCTACGTCTCCTCCTCCTTCATGAAAGAGACCGAGACAGTCCGGACGGACTGATACTCACTTTGACTCACACACCGATATCACTATGAGTCATACATCTGAGATCATAGAGAATCCCCCTTCTCCACCTCCGGGGTGGAGAACATACCTGAGAGTTTATATGGGACTCCAGAAAAAACCGATCACTTTGAGATTGGGACGTCATATAATGTACTATCACATTTTCCAAACTACGTAAACATAGACCGTCGATATTCTACACACAGGTCGAGAGGTAAGAATCATTATGTACCGTCTAGCAGTGGCCCATTTAAGTATTGCATGCCATACCTTTTAGAGACTGGTCCGTCATCCAATGTCGAATCGGGTGTTGACCCTGGTGCTACGCCTGGGGGCACTGCAATTCCTTTCCATGCGAATAGGTTTGGTATTGGTCATATTTCACTTTCCACTCCTACAGTGGGAGGATATTCATAGCCATTACCTAGGCCTAACACTAGAGTCCCCATTCTCAGAAATGGCCCTAGACATGTGAACATTGGTAGTACAAGTTATATTCCATTCTGTGCTCCATTGTCTTTGGTACATGTTCCTTCAAATGCATTTCTAATGGCGCATCCTCCCCATAACTCACATGGTTATTTTTGATGAAGTACTACCACTAGCCATGTTGTTACGATGTCTTCCCACACCATAGTGTCACATGGCTATGTTCCTCCTTACATGTTGGAAGGGTATGTACCACCTTATATACCACCTTATATACTACCTTATGGGTCGAGGAATCAACCTTCTTATCAGTATTTCAACTATGGCTTTGTAGAACTCCTATCTCAAGGTATTCCAAATCACAACATTCCCATCTACCCTTTCATGGGTCATGACGGAGGACACTATTATCCCACTAGACAAGGACATGGATTTTACAACAACGAGACTTACATGAATCAACCTTATCAAGGGGCATGGGACTAGATGGCTCAACCTAGGCTCCCTTTCCTAGCGACGCTAAAATTTCTTGACTTATCGAGATTAACTAATGATCTGGTATCTCATGATTTGACATGGTCATTTGTTCCCACCAAGATTCCTTTAGAAATTCCAAAATTTGAAGGTAAGAGTGGTGAGGACCCTAGCGAGCATGTTAGAAATTTCCACCTATGGTTCTCTTTAAATTCGTTGAACCATGATTTAGTTTGTTGACGACTATTTCAATGCACCCTCATGGGTCTTGCGGAAAAGTGGTATATAGAGTTTCCTGAGGGCACATATCAAACATTCAATGACTTAGCCACGACCTCTCAACCACTTTCATCTACCTATGCATTACGATGTCAATACTGAGCTCTTGCTGAAATTTTGGTAGGATAACGATACCCATATTTCTGACCATATTCAAGAGTGGCATAGATGAAAGAGGTGGATTAAGGCTCACATTCCACCAGAGTTTCTTTTGGAGTGGTTCCTCAAATCGTTATTTCCATATGTAGTGTAGGATGTTTCCACATCCATAGTGATGAACAAGGAATAGGCTATATTTCGAGATCAACAACTAGACTTGATTTACACTTATTCTGGGATCTTATATTAGATTATTTCGAATGCATTGCAATCCAATTTTGATCCTAAGTTCAAACCTAGGACACATGCTGATGACATTGTTGGCTCTGCGAGTGCTAAAACTACAGACTTGGTTACAAATCAAATGAAAAGTTTGTCTATTAACCGGCCTACATCGAGATAAGCTACAGCTTCATATCATCCCACTCAAACGATGGATGTACATTATATGCAATCATTGAACAAGAAGGGAAACCAGCAGCCCAAAATGAATAAGAAAAAATGAAGAAACAATTATAAGGGTGCGAATAGGAACATAAATGCTAATGATGAAAATAATGATAATAATGTTGGGGGGGACAAGAATTCTAAACATAAGGTCAAGTTTCCTTGAAAGCTTTGTGGGGAAGATAAGCTCACTCATTTGTGCCCTCATATGTAGGATGCCTTGAAATTCATCGCATAAGGCCCAGCTGTGTTGGCGGATCCTTTACCGCAAAATCAAAATATGAATTCGAGGACTGTGGAATATGGAAATGCTTCTGGTGGAATCAAAAAGCACCAAACACTACAAGTGGCCATGGTTTCATCAACATGATGTCCATGAAGAATGTTGTGACGTGAGATAAAGATTATGGTTCATCGAAACCTGACCTAGGGAAAGAACCCGCTCCACCCATTACCCCTTTATGTATTGATAAACCTAGTGACAACATGAAAGTTACACCTCTCATTCCTAAGGGATTCTTAAAGCATCCTGGGCACAATCCTAATGCTTGAGCCACATATAACTATTCCATTATTGAATATTTGGGCTAGACTCCTTGTGTGATGTCTACCTTAGAAGTTCTTCAGACTTTCCTTTCATAGAGGAAAGCCTTGTTGTCTGCCCTGTTAGTTTTTATAAATCAAGCTAGCATTATGTTAGGATCTTTAACTGAGAGAAAAACAAGTACAACAATCAAACACAAGAGACAACGAACACAGTGTTTTTCCTTGGGGAAACCATAAATGGAGAAAACCCCGCAACTTCCTTAAAGATAGAATCGAAACCAAAAGTAAAACCCCCAAAATAGTAAGATGATCTCCCGACAGTAGTAATCTCTTTCTTCCTTGCCCCAGTGTCTTTCTCTTCATTAGATATGCACTAAAACTGAGTGTGGATGAGTGTGTGCTAAATAGAGAGGCTAGCTCTCTATTTATACTAATTCCCGACATGACTAAAACCCTACTAGGATCGACCTCTCTACGAGAGTCTAATAACCCTAGTACCCTTGAACTACGGGGACTTTAACCCTTAGACAATAGGAGGGTTACCCACAATGACTTGACATGACTTGTTTACATTATAGATCCTCCTGATAGGAACATCGAGGCATGACATGACATAAGTACATCACAAATACATCCCAGAATAAACATCAAGTTACAATACATAAGATATACAAGTGAATACATTCCAAAGCTAAATATTCATCAACACTCCCTCTTAACTAGGAAGGTATTCTCTCGACACAGTTTTTCAACACAAGTCCTCTTCTCTGTATCATCTGGGTCATCATCAAGTTCTCATCATCTTTATATTCAAGTCATATTCATCTGGATATCGATCATCACTCTATCTATATTGTCACAGGGTCATCATCACTCAATCTAGATCATTGTTACTGGATCTGGATCATCATCAATGGATTTGGATCATCACTCGATATGGATCATCATCACTATATCTAGATCATCACTCAATCTAGAGCATCACAAGGTCATCATCACTGGATCTAGATCCTCACTCGATCTGGATCATCACTGCTATTTCTGGATCATCACTTTATCTAGATCACCTTGGAGACATCATAACTAGATCTGGATCGTAGCTCGATCTAGATCATCACTGGGTCATCATCACTAGATCTAGATCCTTACTCGATTTGGATCAGTACCATAGGTTATATCTCATGATTTTTCTTGTCACAGGAATTTCTATAGAGCCATCCCTTTTTTATGACGGTTGTAGGCCTACCTCCTTATAGGTCTTCGGTAGCACTTATATCTGGCCTACTCATCAGAAAGGCTAGCACTCACATCTGACCTATTCATCAGAAAGGCACAACACTGAAATCTGACCTACTCGTTAGAATGGCATGCACTCACATCTGATCTTGTAGGAACCAATCCTACAGTCATATCAGAATGGATGCACTGAAAGCAGCTACAAGCAGTACTGAAAGCTTATAAACCTAAAATATTGAAATAAGAAATATCATATCATATCCAAATAATATCATATCAGATCCAATAAGTTTCATATCATATCCAAATAAATGTTCAACCGAGACAGTGGATGCACAGTTGTATTTTTCTTCAAAAATTTGAATTTTGGTGCATGCAATCCTGCAGGAATTTGCTAGAACATATAGATCAAGGGTGTTTTTCAGGATTAAACACCCTTGTAACCTAGGGTCTAGGGTTACCAACTTACTACTAACCTTGCAAACAATCAACTTTAATAGAGTACAGAAAGGAAATAGGAATAAATTCTTGACTCACCCAATTACCGACGATTGATCCAAGCTTGATCTTCTTCTGCTCTGCTTCTCTCGAAAGCTTCCAGGGATGCACCTCCTTCACCTGCAAAGAGAAAATTCACCAAGTAAAATATTATACATGTATATATGAGAGGTTATATAAAAAAATGTATACAGTGCATAATCAAATATATTAATCAACCATAATACATGGAAGAGACTCAACACAATATTGGAAGAAGAATTATGTTTATTAACAATCAGTGAATGAGATAAGAGTACAACCTAGCTTCTAAGACAAGGACTCCTCTGCAACCAAAGGACTCTGATTTCTTCTGCTCCAATACTTCCGAAGATATACCACCATCATAACTTTGCTCTCCAAACTTGATTAATTAATTCCCTCCCCAAGGCCTTTATTTATACTTTGAGAAATAGAGTGGTTTTGAACATTGAGGAGGTTGAAACAGTTAGGATAGTTAATGATTAGGACCCAAATAATCTCCATTAATTGTGATTTATAATTTATAATTTTGAATAAAGATGTACGCAACTATTAATATAGGTAACCCGTGTATTACACGCGAGTTGTTTAAAGGAAACCCACGTATGTTGATGTACGTGGGTTGCAATAGAGATAGTCACGTACAGTACATGAGTTGTCAATGGGAATAGTCATGTACGTATGCGAGTTTCAATGAGGATAGTCGCATACGCCATTCAACACTTAGAAAAATAATATGGCAAGCTGGTTCAAGGGTAAATGCATCTCATGTCATGCCCATCTATAGCATTTTGGCAAACTTCAATCCTAAGATGTCCTTTTGTGTACCAACATAAGGAATGTCAACACTCGGACAGAGAAGTGCCATTTGGGTTGATAACATATGCTCCCTAATGTGTGAGGTCAGAGGGAAATGATGGCCGAAATACATTATAATCATTATCTTGGAGAACTCAAAAGTCCAATGGAGCAGAGGTAGTACCTAAAACAAATACATAATAATGTCATATACAAAGTCATATCCGAGGATGATATGTTTAATATACTATAACACTAGATCCTTTATAATATTTGAGTACATCATATAGTATGGGTACAAGACCACGTATATTACAAAGGTGGATCAAATCCACAATATACAATAATGATGAGTCTTCAAAGATCTAGAAGCTTTGTAAGTGACCACAACATAATCTTGCACAACTTAGTCCATAGATATGAAACTAAGGTCTTTATCAAAAATCCCAAAGAACCAATACAATCCAAACCATGTGAATAGATGTTATTGAAGTCGAACATGGATAGGATTCAACAAATTGTCAACAAATAAATGATAATCGACAACTGAAGCAAAGGAATTCACAAAAATGAAAGTGAATCCTAAGGTACGATTTTCAAAACTCTAGGTCTTCATCATTAGGAAGTGCTGATGCGGAACCATGCTGTGATGAGGAAGGCAATAGATCCTCCAACGGATCACAAGAGTGACTAGGAACTGGATAAAGGAAAGGAGACACGAGTAATAACAGATAAGAAAATGATGGAATCATGATATAGATCAGATACAAGGTTAAGTCCTTGAATAGTGACTATGACACAGAGATGACCCAAGGCATATTTTAACTTTATAGATATAACAACTAGACTTATTTTTCATGTAGGAGACATGATCAGATTCCCCAGGTGAAACTGACAAGAGGAGGAGTAAAAAATTTAAGTAATAGCTGAACTGAAAGTGAACACTAATACATGAGTATCGAAAAAGACAAAGAATGCTATGTTCAAGGAATACATGCTACCACTGACTGAGAACCAAAATAAAACTTCTTCCTTATCTTCCGTGTTAAATTTTAACAAGTCCAAGAAAGTCAACTCAAGTCTCTCTTCATTTTTTGACAAGATTGAATAGAAGAGGGAATAATGCTTGATAGTGTCACTTATTCGTGGATTTTATGAGCCTGAACTAGTACATGCTCACTTGGTGTTTTCATGTTTAGAGAGTCTGAAAACTCCAAAGAAGACTCCAAGGGGGTTATTTTTCATCCAATTTAGTCTCCTAAGGCCGAAAAAGTATAAAACATACCACAGAAGAACTCTCTTAACTTCCATAGAAGAAAAGGTGAACATTTTTTGTACTTAGTCAAGGAGGTCTGAAAAAGGTTAAATTACCACCTACGCAATGCTCCTTCAAGAGCATCATATAGCTTGAGTTTTACGAGCGTGAAGGAAAGCAAGATCACTCAAAAAGATCCATTTGAGTACGAGAAATGGGGCTTACAAAAATAAACTCAATGCTTTGTTCTTGGTGTTTAATGAGCATGACAAAGACATAAAGTACACTTGGAATCTTTTTCATGTTTAGGTCTAGAGCATGAAAAAGAGAAAACTAAGATCATACCGGGTGTTCCTTTTCTGTAAATTTACTCCCTCAGGTCCGAAAAAGTGATAAACCTGTACCTAAGAATACTCTTCTCAATTCCATAGAAAAGAGAGTGATCCTTTCTTGTATTATTCCACATGGTCCAAGAAAGAGATAACCTACCACCAATGTGGATGCCCATTTGCATATTCTTAACGATCTTGAATGAACAAGTTTAATCAGTAGTCAAGTCTATTTTGAGGAGTTAGACCTAGGCCTAAAGAAACTCCATAAGGGAGGGGAGTCCTATAAAGGGATAGCTTGTAAAAAGAGACCAAAATGAGGATCAATTTGGCGTGAAAAATAGCTAAAAATACTCCCTGAACCTATGACAGTTGCAACATGAGTATTAGAAGACAATAAGTAGGTTCTAAATGAGGATACTCATGGGAGGAAAGTCTTATCCACAGAAGAACAATGGTATAAACAAGAAACTAGTGGTTAAAGATACCATAGTCCATGGTCGAAGTGTTAATGATATGATTAAGATTGATTAGGTATAGATGCAAAATGTATGTAAAATGACCAAAAAACCATCCTATATGAGCAAAAAAACAACTTGAGACGACCATAAACCTATCACATGGAAGAAAAAATATGGCATTAGTTTTAAAATTATGAACTATAGGGAAAAAAACCCACTTTGAAAATAATTTTTCTATAAATAGTTGAAAATATGAATAAAAAACTCACCATTTGATTTTTAACCAAAAAAAGACAAGTTTTACCTGTACCTTTGATTGCTTGGTGTGGACGATTCAATGGACAATTCTCGAAACCGCAAGTGCTAGGTAAAACTACACTCCATGCTCTTTCATTTGATCCAAGCAATTTATAATTTTGGGCCCAAAATTTTTGTTTTCAAGAGACCTCAAAGCATAAATGTTGTGTACATGGTATGGTATGTTAATAGTCACGTACACGCGTTCTGTACATGGGTTTCTTGAAGGAAATTCGCGTACAGTATGATACTTGCCCAAACGATAGTCGCGTACAGTGCACGAGGTGAAAAAAGAATATATAGGGTCAAAAGTTCAAATTTTTATATGAATCTAATGGTTTGAAATTGCTTGGTTATTAGATTGAAGGATGGTGCTTGAGTGGAGGGAGAGGGAACATGAAGACATGGACCAAGAAGCTCTACAAGATTCCCCCATGGTGAATGTTTTACATCAAAGTGGGTTATTGAAATTTTTATGTGCCTCACCTATGCGATCAAATGTCTGCCTCCTAGAATTTTTGATAAACTATTGGGATCATGATACTGGCATTGTTGACCTTCAAGGTTAGTTTCTAGAGGTTACATCGAAAGATGTCTATTTCATTTCCAGTTTATCATGACAGGGAGCTCCCGTCAACTTGGAAGGTACTGGTAGAGGCGACAACCTCCTAAGTGTACATAACTATATAGACATATACTGCAAGTCGGGCACTCAAAAGAGGGGTAGCTGCATCCTTATTGTTCACATTTGCAACTTTCCCTTATAGATATTGGTGAGCACTATGGTGAGGGTTGTAGGGTCATCATCACTTCACCTTTCAACTCGGAACCAAATGAGACTAGTAGTGGACTATATGCAGGGATCCCTATATGACTGGTGTTCGGGAGTGAACCCAATAATGAGAAAATAGCTCTATTATTGCAAAATAGGTAGGTGGAAGAATTTTGGTTATTCCAGCATGTCAGTAGCCTTTTTATTTAAGAGAGTTCCAGGTTTGAGTCCTACAGTACCATTTCCAATTCGTTCTCCCCGTCATCCTAGGCTGAGTAGGTGGGGAGAGATATTCCTTCGCTAGGGAGATGGTGGATCGGTTTGGAGTGTCTATGACAATGACTTCTACTTTTGCTGGGAGCGACAGTTGCCATCCTTGGAGCAGTTTCCATATGCTGGGTTAGATTTCTAAGGTAATACTAACATTGTCCTCCCTCCTGGAGGAGCATGGGGAGAGTCAGGTATTTTTATTTTCAAGATTTTTTAAATTTTTTATGAATTTTAATTATAAATATATATACATATGTATAAGAGTTCTAATCCTTTTAAAATGTCAAAATGCAGATATTGGACCATTCCGCCCTGCTGGGAATCCACACATGTATGT
>LPNX011096552.1:61892-79926 GCA_001517045.1 Pseudotsuga menziesii | reverse complement strand
AGTTAATGAATTTTGATTTCTTGGAATATGATTGAATATAATAAACTCAAAATTTCTTTCCAATAACCTAACTTGCATAAACTGACATAATAGAATAGGGTTCCGCACCTGATAAGCCCGACTGAGTTGGGAAACCACCAGCTGAGAGTCCAGTCAGATTTCCAACTGAGTGATACCACGTGACAAAGCATCCCATAAAATCTCAATGGCAGCCTTGTATTCAGTGACATTATTGGTAGTAGGACCTAAGCAAGTGCCTCCTGAGGAAACTAACTGTCCTGTAGGAAAATAAATGACCCATGCAGCTGAAGCCAAATTACAAGTGTGGTGACTGATGCCATCAGTGAAACCTACGAACCAATTGGAAGACATCTGTAACAACCAGTAGATTGTATAAAAAACAAAAACTGACGAACTATTGTACATAAAAATGCATACAATAAAATACAGGAAAAAGTGCTAAGCCTAAGCATAGTACTTTTTCAGGTAGAGCCCATTTCTAGGCTTAGGCAGCTTATTCCCTTCGAAATCAATCAATTCATATGCACCCTTATTTAACACCTTTGAAATGACATAAGGTCCCAACCACATAGACATGAACTTTCCTACCCCCAAGGGTTCTTTGTCTTGATCCCAGAGCAAAACAAGCTCCCCTTCAGAGAAAATCTGAGGCTTGACCGACTTATCATATTGGTTTTTTACCCTATTTTTATGAGCTTCGTTTGCTGTCAGCGCATCTCTACATTGTTCATCTAGATGTTCTAAATTTAATAGACATTCTTCCAGCTTAGTCGTATTAGGTAACATATGAATAGCAATTTTTAAGGATGGGATTTCACATTCAATCGGGGCAACGACTTCCACTCCATGAATGAGTTGGAAGGGAGAAAACCCTAAAGTAGTTTTCACATTGGTCCAATATGCCCAAAGTGTAGGATACAGCATGATGTTCCAGTTGGAATGGGCTCTATTAATAGTATGTTTGAGAATAGTCTTCAAAGTTTTATTAACAGCCTTGACTTGATTGTTTGCTTGAGGATAGAATGAAGATGAATGTTCTTGTATAAATCCTAGCATAGTGGTCGATTCAGTCATCATGCTATCTTGGAAATGACTTCCATGGTTAGTGACAATCAGTTTAGGGATACCGACTCGTGCGATAATTTGGTTGAAAATGAAAAAATTTGCAGTTTCCCCATCATATTTAAAGGTGGGCATTGCCTTTTCCCATTTTGTGAAATAATCTACAGCAACAATAATATGTTTGTGCCCCCCAGCCGATACTGGGTTGCACATCATGGAATCTATCCCCCACTTCATGAAGGGGCCCACTGATGACTGGAAATAATGAAGCAGGATGCGACCACATCTTTCTAGTGTAAATATGACAAGGATGACAGTGCTTTATGGCTTCCACACAATCTTTAAGGCTCGTGGGCCAGAAATAACTGGCACGTAATATCTTTTGGGCCGTTGCTAACCCAAATAAATGACCCCAACATGCTCCACTATGGGAATCATTTAGGACAATCTCTGCTTCTTCGTGGGTAAGACATCGACACACAATATAATCTAGCCCCCTACGATATAAAATATCTCCTACAATGAGGTAGTTCTTGGCATGTAGGAGTAGTTTACGTCTTTGTTCCTGCGAGAAGGTTGTAGTGTACTTTAAAGTCTGGAGATAGATAAGTATATCGATGTACCAAGGGTCATAGATTGAAATAAAAAAGATATACTCATCTGGGAATGAGTCTTCCTTAATGGCTACATCTTCCTCTACTGGAAATTCTACAATGAGCTCAGCAAAGACTAAGGATTTTTTTGATTTGGTAGATTGAAAATCTAAGTCAAACTCTTGGAGAATGACTATCCATTTGTTGAATTTTCCTCCAACAATACATCGAGACAAAACATATTGAAAAGGATTTACATCCACCACTATTGTCATGGTTCTCAGTAAGATGTAGTCACGCAAACTCTGAACAACATACACAGCTGCTAAGGCCAACTTATCGATGTGGGAATACCTAAGTTTAGGTCTGGCTAAAGCACGGCTGAGATATTAGACAACATGCTCTTAGATCTTATCATCCTCCTAGACTATGACTACCCCTATGGTCGACTTAGATGTGGCTAGATATAATATAAAACCCCTAGAGTAATATGGCAGACGCAATAACGGTGCCGACAATAAAGCTTTTTTTAATGCCCCAAATGTCATTTGTGTAATTTCATGCCATACAAATGGGGTGTCCTATTTTAACAGGCACATGAAACCTTTGGTAATATTGGCATAATTTACAATAAAACATCAATGGAAATTGGACTTCCCCTGCAGGCTCCAAAGCTGTCTGATAGAACGAGGAGGCTACAGATTTACGATGGCCTCAACTTTAAAAGGATCCACTTGAATTCCTTTGTTAGAAACAATGAATCTGAGTAGTCTCCCTAACTTGACACAGAAAATGCACTTGTGGGGATTCAAGCAAATTTTATAGTATATGCATCGTTTAAAAATCAAATGCAAGTGATCTAGGTGATCGATCTTCTTACTATAATATGCTAGCTAATCATCAAGGTAGGGTTCGATAATGGCTTTAATATTGTGAAAGGAAAAATTCATTGCCTGCTGAAAGGTTGCCCCAACATTTTTCAATCCAAAGGGCATTTTCTTGTATGCGAAGGTACCCTAAGGACAAATAAAAGTTGTTTTATGTTGGTCTTCCTGTTTAATTAGGATTTGATTTTATCTGGAGAAACCATCCATAAACGAAAAGACTTAACTTCTTACAGAAGCATCAATAATTTGATCTATAAATGGTGTGGGATAGTTGTCATTAGGAAAAGCTTTGTTTAGATCTCGAAAGTCAGTACAAATGCATATATTCCCTTGCTTTTTATCAACAGGAACTGGGTTGGATACCCATTCTATCAAAGCTATGGGATAAATAAAACCGGCTTTCAGTAGTTTCTCCACTTCATCCTTTACTGTTGCTGCTTTATGCAGGTTGACAGGTCTCAACTTTTGCGAAATGGGCTTAGAATCAAGGTATGTTGTGATTTCGTGCTTGACTATTGATGGATAAATTCATGGAATCTCCTCATATGACCAAGAAAAAACATCATGGAATTCCTTAAACAATGTTGTATAGATCGTATTCTCCTTCAGAGAGCAGTTTGCATCGATATGTACATTTTCCACAACGTTAGGATTTACAAATATGTTGATAGGGATAGTAGTGGAAATGGTTTCCATATTCCCCTCAGAAAACATTCCTTCCATTGGTAAAGGATTAATAGGTGTATCAACACCACCTGCTAGTCTCATATGGAACTTGCGGTTCTCTATCCTACTTAAATTTGGAAGAAAATAGGATCGATGGTGAAGATCTTCACAGATATTATCTCATCCACACATAGCTTCCAGAATGGCTTCATCCGAAGGTAAAACCATATCTAAGCAATCTATAGAATGCAAAGAGTTCTCTTCCCAAGAAGGAAAATAGGCTTCTTCCAGTTCCTACAAGACAGTAAAAGGGATCAGAATAGGATCAATAGTTGTATGGATGATAGCTTGATAAACCACTTTCTCTATAGATAAGAGCACTTTAGGTTCATGGTGGGAAGGGAGAACCCAAGGATCAGTCCTATCAAAAACTGTAGCTATGGAATTCCCAACACTAGTAGAACCTATATAATTAATTAGAGCTGGAAAATCAAATGTGCCCATTAATGATGCATACATTCCAACTCCTAATCTCTTTGAAGTAGGTCTAACTTGATCAACCAATGGTATGGTGAACTCGTTAGATTCCATGTGGCCTTTATGAGTAAAATTGAGGTTGTCAACAGTAACCAGATTCCCTTTCTGTGGAAACACTACCACTCGAAAGACAACTGATGCAATAGCAGACATGGCATGAGTCCAATTTCTCCCCAAGAGCAAGTTACAATCCAAAGGTGCATCAATCACCTCTACCTCAATATACATTGCTTTCCTTTCCAACTTAATTTTGAAAGCCGGTAGGATACCATGTGGATGGAATGACCTTCCATCGAAAACAGTAAGTAGGGTGTTTTATGGGACCATCTCTGGGGATCCAAGAGCTTTCCAACAAGACAAGGACATAACACATGTAGAAGCACCCTCATTGAAAACTACCCTTATAATGGTATTTCCACCATGGATGACATCTATCAATAAGGATACATGATATGGTAGGAGAATTTTGACAGTAGAAAAATTAAATTTTGCCATGAGATTGGATAAGTCCATACTTCCTAAGGCTGCTAAGAGTGCGTCTCATTGAGCGGGACAACTCTGTAACACCTGTAAAGCTGACATTGCACAAGAAGTCTGGGCTAAATATTCAACTACAGAGTAGTTTGTTGCATCCCTAGCATTAGAATTATGCAATGTTTTCTTAAAGACACCTTTTGGTATCTTGGGAATAATTTCAACAGGTTTCTCAATCGTGAGAGGGTTAGAATTTTCACCTATCGACTTACCCTTCTCCAAGGTATCTTTCTCATAGTTCTTGTTCCTAGTCTATAGTAAAGTCTCAGATCGAACCATATTGATATAATTGGGGTCAGGAGCATTTGGGGTGCCCCTTGCTGCATTTGAAACTGAATCAGAGTTCTATCCTTGGGGAAAAGGATCCTTCAGGATAGCTGGTTGTTGGGATTTTAACAGCTTCTGAGCTTGTTCCATAAGGTGACATAGATGGGTCAAGTGATATTCATGGCACAACTTACATGGGAATTTCACCTTCTTCTTTTTTTTCTTGCCCCCATCAACATTGTTTGTGGGTTTTTTCTTGTTTTGGTTTCCTTCACCCTTCTTTCCTCTCTTTCTTTTCCCACTGGGCTGCTGATTTCTCTTCTGAATGGTTTTTGCAAAAACATTTTCATTTTGGGGTGAGGGGGTAGCCTTTGCTACCTCCACTATAGAATGTTTGATGGGCAGCTGATGGAGCTGTTTGGACAAAGATTCTATAGTGGAAGAAGTCACGGAACCAACCACACCATCGACATGGGGTCTAGGCTTAGGTTTCTTTGTATTGTGTGTTGGCCTCGATGCCTCAGGGATAATCTCATATAATATCCCCAACTCAGAATATATCAAATCTAGTTTCCGGGCCCTAAGGATAGCTTCTTCCTCATTTGTCACTCTTGAAGTAGATACATCCTTAGATATAGAAGACAGTAGGGATTTAAGGAACCATTCTAATAAGAACTTAGGAGGAATAGTGGCTTTGATAAGGATCTTCCGTCTTCTCCACTCTTGGATGTGATCCGAAATATGAGTGGCCTTGTCCTACCAGAAGGTAGATAACAAGTCTGTCCCAAAATCGTAACGGACAGGAAGCTGGAAGTGACTAAGGAATGCATTAGCTAAGTCCCAAAAACTCCTAAACGCAACAGAAGGCAATTCAATGTACCATTTTGCTGCGGCACTGATCAAATTTCTTTGGAATAGCCTCAACTGAACTGAATCCTTGTTCAGTGAGTTGGAAGAGAACCATAAATGGAAAGTGGTGGCATGAGCTCCAAGATCATCACCAACTTTGCCTTTGAATTTTGGGATATCCAAGGGCAGTTTGGTAGGGATGGGTGGCCAGGAGGGGTCATGTCTCACTAGGTCATTCATCAGTTTTGACAAATTTGGAAAGTTTAACATTGCTAGCAAAGGAAGCTCAGGTCTAACCAGAGCACTAAAAGTACCAATTTGGGGCCTAGAGGGACTTGCCCCCATATTCCCATATGTGAAGGTGGGGCTACCCCCTGCTGCCGGTTGTGAAGTGGATGGGTTGCTTTGGAAAGGATTCCATCCATAAGCCAATGGATTGTTTATGTGTGGTGTAGTATAAGAGGTTTGGCTACCCCAGTCGAAGCTGGGGTTTGAAATACATGAGGAGGTATCCCTCCGCTAAAAATAAAAAAGGGAGAGCTCGTGAAAGGAGCTAAAATGAGAGTTTGAAAACCTTGACCATAAGGATTACTGTTTCCAATCTGCACCCCTACATATGAGGGTGTTAGGCCTATGTATGGAGTGGATGGGTGAATGTTCCCCCCATTCCAAGGAAATCCTTGGACAAAAGATGAGGATCCTATAGGACCACTCTGGGCAGTGTGTGCAAAGGAAGTAGGAATTGTAGGTACACTAGGAATCCTAGTGACTATACCACCATAAGCACCTGATAGACTTGTGGGAGCCGGTGGTTGAACCACTCGACTAGTTAGAGTTAACGGTGTAGTAGGTATACTTGTTCTAGGGGAACCTACCAGGGGAGGTAGTACCCATTCATCCGGAGTGGCTGAGGTGGAAGTAAAAGAAATTTCTCCTGTAGTAGACATTATTCTACCCATAGGGACACCAATAATGAGTGGATCGAAAGGATGAACCTGAACGATCATAAGATCGTTTACGTCAGTTAGAGGTGCATTAAAATTCCTTGCAAACTCATTAGACTACAAGTCTCCTATCTCAACCGTGTTTAAATTAAAATGGTTTTCCCTAAGTTCTGGTTCACCCAAAACTTCACTAACTCCTATCGGTTCGAAAGAACCATCTGTGTGCAATCTCATGCCTTTGAGGGGGAGGTGGAGGTTCCAATGTGATAAGCAGAGGAAGGTTTTGCAACCTTCGTGACCTTTTTATAGATTGGTCCTCCATGATTTTAAATTTGACTCTTCACACCCTAAGGTTGGATAAAAATCTAGACAAACCATAGAGCAATCACTACAAATTTTTTTCCTAAAGTCTCAACAGTCACAAGGGTGTAAGATATGATTTCCCAAAGAAAGTTGAGAGACAGTTTCTTGGTGTCCTTGAAGAGGTTCTTAGTCACAAGCAGAGGAATCACCCACCACCCTCCTACACTTTCAACAAGGGTTACCTTCCAAGCCCATCCAAGGTGAACCAAAAATAGGCTTCTGGTTTACCTGTGTATAAACCCTAGATGTCCAAGAGACTAGAGTCTACCTTAACTATATCAATAGTATGGGGGGACATTCGCAAGCCTGATTCATATGCATGGGCAGGGTAGAAAATCCTGAAACTCTATCTAGGATAGAATCCCCAAATGTGTAAAAATCTTGGTCTATGTTTTGACAAGGAATCAGAGGGTTATCTCCTCAGTACAATGCCTCCACACGGCCTTGTGCTTAACTCCCATTTGAGAGGAGCTTCCTAGATACTATCAATAAAGAGAAGGATTTTCCTATCGATTGGCCCACTACGTCTGAATTTAAGTACTTATGGGGAGTTTACACTTCCTATCCCACAAGTCTAGCCTATGCTAGTAGATGTATGACCCTATAAAACAAAAAATACTAATAAATTTTAAATTATAGCATTCATTTTAAGGGTTGTTCTTAACCAGAGGGCAAGTGGAGTGAATGACTATGATATGATTGACTCGATAAGAAAAGTAAAAAATAGGTGTATAAATCAATTCCAAAGAAAATTATCACTACTTAAAACAAGCTTTTTTGTTGTTGTAAATATGAACTAATGAAAATGCAACTAGGAAAGAGAAAACTAAGACTCATTTTTGTAATTTTTGAGATTTTATTAAAAAACTGAAAGTAAAACTACAATATCTAATTCAAATGCAAATGTTTCCAATGCTTTTCTTTTCACTTTTCAAATTCCTCAAAGATTACTATGCATCTAAATGCAAAAATTCTTGAGTATGCTTGAATAATCTAACTATATAAAGTAAGCAAAATGAAGTATAGTAGACTTATAAGAACCAAAGATCAACCACCTAAGGAAGACTTGGAAAACACCTAGCTTGGGAAGTCACAATGAATGAAAATCACTGAAATCAATCAAAGGAAAGTGACAAACCAACACTGCTTGGAAATAGCATGGGATATATGGTATCTAGAACGTTGATCATTGATTTAGACACACGACACTTGGACCTATCACCCAATAGGAAAATCCACTTCAAATTGCCAAAATAAAGACAATCCAACCAATAAAACTCAAGGTTATACTGAAAAGCATGAAGTATGGTTAATAGGGATATTAAACCTATAGTGAAATGCCAATACTAAAGACCACAAAGCAAGACAAAATCTAAAGAAGGACAGGGACAAACAACCCTACCCAAAAAATTTGTTGCTAATGTGTGTACACGAATGTCTAGTGCAGCAACCCACGTACTATATGTGACTGTTCAATACAGCAACCCACGTACACAGACCTCTGTATGTGATTGTGTAGCATAGAAACCCATGTACATGAGTAAAATTTTTCAAAAAAAAGAAAAATTATAAAGGTCTTCAGAACACCACTACAATTCCAAACCAAGAAAAACACCACACACTAAATCAAAGAAAAAATTGGGCAAGGATCTACAGGACTAACCCACAACAAGCTGGGCTCCCCAATGGAGTTGCCAGTTCTATTGTTCAGGATTAAACACCCTTGTAACCTAGGGTTTGGGGTTACCAAATTACTACTAACCTTGCAGACAATAAACTTTAATAAAGTACAGAAAGAAAATAGGAAGAAATTCTTGACTCATCCGATTACCGACAGTTGATCCAAGCTTGCTCTTCTTCTACTCTGCTTCTCTCCAAAGCTTCCAGGGATGCACCTCCACCTGCAAAGAGAAAATTATCCAAGTACAATATTATACATGTATATATGAGAGGTTAGATAAACAATATATCTAGTGCATAATCGAATATATTGATCAACCATAACACATGAAAGAGACTCAACACAATATTGGAAGAAGAATTATCTTTATTAACAATCGGTGAATGAGATAAGAGTACAACCCATATTCTGAGACAAGGACTCATCTGCAAACAAAGGACTCTGAGTTCTACTGCTCCAAGACTTCTGAAAATATACCACCAACATAAATTTTCTCTCCAAACTTGATTGATTAATTCCCTCCCCAAGGCCTTTATTTATACTTTGGGAAATAGAATGGTTTCGAAGGTTGAGGAGGTTGAAGCAGTTAGGATAGTTAATGATTAGGACCCAACTAATATCCATTAATCGTGATTTATATTTTTTAATTTCGAATCAAGATGTAGGAAACTATTAATATAGGTAACCCATGTATGACACGCTAGTTTCTTAAAGGAAGCCCACATATGCTGATGTATGCGGGTTGCAATGGAGATAGTCGCGTGCAATACGTGAGTTGTCAATGGAAATAGTCACATACGTATGCTAGTTGCAATGGGGATAGTCATGTACACCATTAAACACTTAGAAAAATAATATAGCAAGTTGGTTCAAGGGTAAATGCATCTCATGTCATGCCCATCTATAGTGTTTTGGAAAACTTCAATCCTAGGATGTCCTTTTGTGTACCAACATAAGGAATGTCGACACTCAGACGGAGAAGTGCCATTTGGGTTGATAAAAAGGGGGAGGGAATGGATCACTCTGGTAATCTGATATTTCTTCCAAAATATCCAAGGTATTTCTTCCAAGGGAAGTGCCATATTCAAATTGACTGTGTAGAAGATTTTGCTTCTTCTTCATCTTGAACAACTTCATCAGAGATAGTAGAGGTCGAGAATTTTGAGTAAATGACTCTTATGGTTCTGGATGTGATCTCCAAAATGCTATTATGATCCTCATTATTCTTGCCAAAGATTCCTATCCAATTTTGTCCAGAGATCCTTTGGGTATTCAGCAGAACCAATAAGGTAGCACAAGCTAGGAGAAAGCGCTAGACATATTGATCCAAAATATCTATCATTGTCATTTATCTAGTCATTATAATTCTCATAATATTCTTTTCCAAGTCCAATAGACACCTCATAGAGATCTTGTCTCTTCAGAGATGCAATCATCTTCAACTTCCATTATGAATAGCTTATGAATGTGGTGAGGAGAGGGACTGATGAGTCCCTTCGAAGTTATACCTGAAAAAACAAAAAATGTCACCGTAAGGTCGAACAGCCTACACATTTTAGGTTTTCATCCCACCCAACATAATTGATCAAGAAATCTTGATCAACAATTCCTTTACTTGGGGTATTAAGTGGTAGACCTTCGACTTCTGGTATAGTGATGGAATTTGAGATTTTGCTCAATTTTTCATGTAAGATTCATAAAAAACCATGTTTTTGAAGAGAATGAGCTTCGTCCTACTATGAGCTCTGATACCATATTAATCTGTCACAATAATCTAGGGACTAAAAAAAAGTCTCATAAGAGATTTCAGACAATTAAGCATGAAAATGACATAATGGTGCTGCAATAGGAGTAGCATCTCTATATAATCAATAAAGAATCAGTAATACAATACAATGGTCATGAATGACATGATAAATAGAATACTCGAGGAGGTCATTCAAACTGCATGGATGTGTGTAGCTGAACTGAATGTCAGCCACAGTTAGCACACATATTTAACCACCAAGCTAATAAATAACTAACTCTCAACTAAGTCCTAACTGAAGCGGATTGCAATAGATGACTAAGTCTAACTGAAAGTGATTCATCACATGTAATTGGATGTCCAACTAAAGGAAGTAGCGTATCCATAATTCCAAGTAGCTTAGATGTAATTGATTGAAGTAAACATGTCATCAGAAGTGGTTGTAGGCGCATGTGTTATCTCCAGTTCATAAATAATGACAAAAAATAATAAAAAATAAATGGAGGCGCCTTCACAACTCAACTTAACTAATTTTAACAATCAATTAGCAATTAGGTGCATTTATGACACTCTGATCACCCAAGAAATGCTCCCTATTTGAAGGAGTAATCCTAGTTAGCCTTCGCGACTGCAGGAGAAGGATTAGTTGGCCTCTTTTACTAAAGGAGGGCATGGGTGTGATCATGCTTATGTCATAGTGTGCTCATCTAATGCCAAGTAAGTCAATTAAACTTAGGATAGTGGGTCAATAGGCCAAAATTGACCAAATAAGTGTGCATGTTGGGTAAATGACTCCAACACCCCCCCCTTAAGCTATACTTAGGAGGAGTAAAAAAAATCATTAAATGATAGGGCCCTAGAAACAAAGGCCATAGTTCACCCTATACAATAAATTAACTGTTTAATATAACTAAGGAAATGAGAAAAACCTCATGGAAAAATACCCCCCCTCAAACTAAGCAGTAAATCAAGAAATTTTTTATTCTTCTATGCAGCAACATCCTGAGATTGTGCATGTGAACCTATAAATCCAAAATAAATGAATATGTCTGGAGGAATCTTCCTCTTTGGAAGAAGAATAATGTGCTCAAATGAATCAAGAACATAGACAGCTGCAGGATTAAAATTGGACCCATGTAGAGAAACTGAAATCAATTGATAAGAGAGAAAAAGTGTTGGAGGATTCGAACCATGTGTGGAACACTCAGGAAACAGATATGTTGCAGCCTTGAACAGAAAACCATGACTGGTAAAATGAGCCCCAATTCTTAGGAGAAAATTTCCAAGTGGATGCAGAATGTCTTCCTCTTTACTAGTTCTGTGAGGAGATGAGCACGTGACCAAAGGTAGTGAAGTCCTCGGACTATGGAGAGAGAATGATTGAGATCCATAATATGATAGCTTCAGAAATAGCTAATGATTTAAAAAATAAAATATCTGCAACCTCATAACTCTTAACTAACACCAAATCCCTAGCAGCAAATTTGAAGAAGAATTGTGATACTTCACTTGTCACACCGAAATTGGTGAGAGCAGCTTCAAATATAGCTAAAAGCTCTTGGAATATAAAATTCAAACTAGTTAATATCAGATCATATCTAAATGAGATCACATCTTATCCAAATAATTTCATATCAGATCCAAAAGTGTGGAATGAAATCAAATCCCTAGTAGCAGTTTTGAAGGAGACTTGCGATATTTGTTTCTTCACAAAATTAATCAGAACAACTACAAACAGTAATGAAAGTGTTGGAGACATTTACCACCATACACACTCTTTTTGGTCAAATTGGCCTAGTTAAACTACTATCCTAAGTATAATTGACATTAATTGACATCAGTGGAGCATTAGTTGACATCATCCAGTCACATCCCCTACCTACAGTCAAGGAGGCTAACTTAGCCTTCTCCTACAGTCAAGGAGGCTAACTGGAGCACTCCGGGGGTGATCTGAGTGATATTAATGCACCTAATTGCTAACTGGTGGTTACAATCAGTTCAACCAGTCAGTTAAGGTGCCTCCTCTCATTAAATATATTATTTAATGATCTGGAGTAAACAGGGGCGCCTCCACCAAGTTTTGATGATCAGTTCAGCTTTAGTTAACGTCATTGGGGTTCATTGAAGTCACTGAATAACTAGCACTTGATGGTTGGCTTTCTATGACATGTGTTTGATCTCTTTTAGTTGATATTCAGTCATTTATTGCACTCTGACTTCAGTTAGGGTTTGGTGAGTTAATTAGGGTTTTGGTCAAGTGGTTAACTGAGTGTGAACCAATCGCTTACTGTCAGTTAAGCTAGACTCACTCATTGAATTAAAATGACCTCCTTAGGTATTGAAATTCCTCATTGATTCAAGCTATTGCTTGACATTTTTATTGTAACTATTCATTGTTTATTGAATATACAGAGAGGAAACCATTCTGGTTCCGATTAACACCATTTTTGAGTTATTTGTTGATTTTTTTTATGAGATTAATTATTTGTTCCTAGATCAATGTGAAAGATTAATATGGTATCATAGCTTATGGCAGGATGAAAATATATCTCTCAAAAACAAGCTTTTTGACAGATTTCTCCATGAAAAGTGAGCAATTGCTAAAAAATCCAGCACTGCACCAGAAGCCAAGGATTACCACTCAATACCCCAAGTAAAGAACTTGTTAATCAAGCTTGCTTGATTGACTATGTTGGGTGTGATGAAATCCTAGAATGTGTAGGCTATCCGACATTATTTTTCCCTTTTTGTTTTGATTTTCAGGTTTCTACAGGTGAAGCATTCGCTCCAGCACCTCTAGATGGCCTCCTCAGTAGATCTCTTGACTCCATACAATTTCCACTCATGGAAAAGTGATATGGAGATTTAGCTATGCTTGAAAGGACTTTTTAGAGTCACCATGGACACTGAAGTTGATCCTGGATCCGCTATAGAAAAATCAAGATTCTTGAACAAGAAGGATGAAGGCTTTGGTTTCTTGTGCCTCTCCTTTTCTCGAGACCTTCTTTTCCATCTTATATATTTGAAGAAACCAAAAGAAATATGGGAGAAATTGGAATCTCTATATGGAAAGCATGATGAATTGAGGGTTTACCAGCTCGAAAATGAACTCATGTCTCTCCAACCTTCCAATTTCGAGAATCTGAATGATTTCTTTACAAAGTTCAAGCATACTGCTTTAATCTTGAAGCAATGCAACATGGAGAAGGAGTATGATCAGCTCATCCTTGAAATACTCTCCAAACTTGGGGCTGATTATTCCATTTTCATTTCTACATTCTGTGCTGGGAAGCTCAGAACCCCTGGATGGAAGATGCCTACACTCAATGCCTTCATTGAGTCCCTAACAAATGAACATGGCAAGCTTGTCCAGATGGGGATCATTCGATCTTCCCATGATCAAGCCCTCTATGTCTTGGGGACCAAAGATCTGAAGGGTAAAGGAAAGTAGAAAAAGCATTAGAAAACTACATATGATGCTCCCAAACCTAGAGTTGAAAACCAGTAGCATGATGAATCTTCTGGCTCAAGGAAGAACAAAGGAAAAGGCCACAATGGGAAATAAAAAGTCAAGTGTTCTTACTGTGGAAAGGGTTTTGTAATGTCCCGGTTTTGACCCCGTTACATTAGATGTATATGATGTGTATATTGTAAATGATCATGGTGTGGAGTTAAAGGCCAAGACCCCACCATTGATCAGTCGTGCTATGTTTTGGGATTTAAATTTGTCACCGACGGTATGTCAGGGCATGCGGCATGTATTGTATTGGTCATCATGTAAATATGCATCTATAATTAATGAAAATGAACACAATTAGCTACGGTCATGGAAACTAAATCGAATGGGGTATGATTTTCCCAAGGATAAGGAGGTAAGGGGGGGAATTGTCAATCTTGAGCCAAAAGGGGAAAAACCCATGTGTCATCTTCCTTTGTTTTATTCCAACCACCTTCAGTTAATAATTTCTGCTGGTAGCTGAGGGAAGTGATGGCAGTTAATTATTTTGGAAGTGGGGTGGTAGGACTGTCAATCCTTGCCTCCATGCACACTCCACCCACAGCAGTTGACTTCAGAATGGAAAGGAAAAATGACTATCACCCTCACACAGATCTTTCTTCCTCTCTCCATGAGTTGCTGAACACCCACGAACTGCAAATTCGCGTCCTTCCTGTTGCTTTTTCATCCACAAGCAAAAACGGAGCTGTTTTTCCTCACGCAGGACCTCCATTGTCTGTTCCTTTCCTCACTGGGTCGGATTGCTTCCTCACGCACAGGAATTTTCTTGGTTTTCCAGCTGATACAACAAGCTAAGAGCTGTGCGTTATCACCCATGATTTTCCTGAAAGAGCTATTCACGTCCTCAGCTATATGTTCTCCTTACAAACCGGTATGGTTGTGTAATTTCCACCATTTTAATGCTGAGATTGGGGCTGTTGTTCTTCCCCCATGTTTACTGTTTAGTTGGGACTGTGTAATTTGATTATTGGGAGTCGTTTTGGCCACGAGAGGGCCAAGAACGACTCAGAAATTGTTTTCCCTGTTAAGCTGTGACAGCTAGATTAATTGCCTGAGTGCAATGGTTGGTCTTCGGACTGTGGAAGGGGTAGAGATGTTGGCTTAGTTTTGCTTGATAAACCTGGTGGCTGGAACCACATAGACAGAGCTAGAGGGCTGGCCTTCTTCTCCATCACCCCTGAATAGCACTGGAAGGGAATGCAGGGCCTGAGGGACTGTGTAGCAGAGAAGGGACTGATTCCTTGTGTTGGGTGTGGATGGGTGTCTTAGAGGTCAGGCTAGTTCTGGTGTAGGTGTCCTTGGCTCTGTAATGAGCTCACCAGCTTAGCAATTTTCCTTCTCCAGCTCCTTAATGGCCTGATAAACCCAATTGTGTTGTCTTGGCTATGTTTTGTATATCCCTGGCTATGTGTAAGCCTGCTAGTTCCCTTATTCCTTGGAGAATCATGCCCAGCTTGGGGGTGGCAGCGCTACTAAGAGATTAAGGAGCACGCTGGCCTATGGTTGGGTGGAACGTTGCAGCGACGTATCTGGTTGCGGAGCAAAGCTTTCATAAGATAAGTGATCTTGTGTATTTTACCTCTGCAATTCTATATTTACTGTTAATTAAAATTAAATGAACATGTTGAATGAATGCATGTATGAATGCTGGCTTAAATGTATGATGTTTCCGCTGTGTATGATAGATGATTGCATCTGTGCATGATAAATGTTCATGTGTGTATGTTTAAGCATTTTTTTTATGAATTTTAAGCCTGTACATGTTCATGGGGCACTTAGCCCGGGTGGTTTAAGCCATGGAGTTCGCGTCTTCTTGCCAGTCGGAGGCGTGGGGACGTGACAGGTTTTCACCCTGAACATGGATGCATGAAGAAAAATATTGATGAAGCAACCTCTCTCCTTGAGAGGAATCACATCAATCTTCTGGAGAGCTTTTGGAGGAGAGATCACCAAGATCGAGAACCACAGCATGAGAAAAGGTCATGCCCCCATGGAAAGCACTTCGAAGTCCAAAGCACTGCTGATTGACTCTAGAGCTTTGAATTACATGATCGCTGAAAAAGACTCCTTTTCATCCTTGGAGACCGGAAACTCCGTCCCCATCCACATGGGAGATGACTCCCCATCATTTCTTAAGGATAAGGTATTGTAGATCTTGAAAATGGTTTTTTCTCTAATGTTTTGTATGTACCGTCTCTAGCAGCAAATATCCTTAGTGTCTATCAAATGCCACATACAATAATTCCTAAGAGAGTCTTTTTCAGCCCAAATGATGTTAAGATAACAGAAATTGCATCCAAGAAACTCATTGCAAAAGTCCTTGCAAATCATCATGCAAAAGCCTATGAGTTCTCTCACTTTGTTGCAGATGCAAAGCCCACTGCTTTGCTAACTCATGGAAATTAGGCTAGTAGGATGTGGCATGAGAGGTTTGGCCATATTAGTTTCAAATATTTGCAGCAATTACAGAAAAACTCCATGGTTGAAGGCCTCTCGGTCATCAAGGCAACCACGGGAATTTGCAAGGGCTGTGTGATTGGAAAACACCCCGAGCACAAGTTCGATCGGGGGAAGGAAAACTGAGCTACAAGCATATTGGGGCTGATACATTCTAATATCAGTGGTCTAATTCCTATGACATCCATGAATGGATCAAGGTACCTCCTTATTTTTATTGATGATTTTTCAAGGTATACATGGGTTTTCTTTCTCAAAAAGAAATCTGAAATATGTGAAATATTTTCTGAATTGAAGGCCTTGATTGAAAATGCCTCTAGGATTAAGATCAAGATATTGAGATATGATAATGGAGGGAAGTATGTTAGTAATGAGTTTCTATACATATTCTCCCAAATTTTTATTCAAGTCCATCATTCAATTCCCTACACTCCCCAGCAGAACGGAGTAGCGGAAAGGAAGAACCAGTCTCTCAAGGAGATGACCACCTGTATGTTGGAGTCAAAGAAGATTGCTGCAAATTTGTGGGATGAAGCCATGCATGCTGTAGAATACATTCAGAACAGGTTGGCACACTTATCCATGAAAGGAAATACTCCTTTCAAAGAGTACTTTGGACACAAGTCGGATGTGTCGAACCTACGGGTGTTTGGGTCCACTGCATGGGCCCGGATTCCGCTTGATAAAAGAAGGGATTTGCAACCGCAAAGCATAGAATGTCTGTTTATTGGGTATCATGATGAATCTAAAGGATTCAAGCTGCTGTATATCAATACCAAATAGATCATCATCAAGAGAAGTGTCAAGTTTGATGAGCATATTCAGGAGATGGAACTAGTGAAGGAGAAAACTGTTGAATTTCCTTCCTATTCTACTGAATATTTGGAATGTGAAATTGGGGGTGATGACCCTGATTTGGATCCTTTGATTTCTGATATCAGTGTGCAGCAATCATCAGATGCTGAATCATAATATGAAGTGCAATATCATCTTCCTACATGGGTCCAATAGACACTCTCCTCCGCAAGAGACAATATTGGAAATCCGGATGATCCAAGGAGAACTCGGTCTGATTTCCAAAGAGAAGGTATTGCGCTCTCTTGTTCCGATAATTTTCTATCCGAAACTTGATATTTTATGATTCTTTCAGATCCAAAATCCTACTACCATGCTCCAAATGATCCGAGATGGCAAGTGTTGGGGCTCAGACCTTGAAGGTCCTTAATTTTGGCAACTTCACGGTTTTGGTGCAAAGCTTGTAAGCGGAGTTGTGGTCCAAAATAGTCTTAGGGGTTTTGGGGTTGGGTTGAAGCCCCTCTTTTTGTAAATAACCCATGGTTTAAGCCCATGGTATTGTAATAGTGCACTTGTATAAATAGGTACTTATGTAAAGGAGAAAAGGGCTTTTTCATAGGTTTTTGGATGATGATAATTTGATACGAAGAAGCTAAGGTCTATTTTTGGGATTAAGGCTAAGTCCCAACTGAGTGCGTGGATGACCTCTGCAGTTGAGTGCGTAGAGGGTTTTGGAAGAAAGGTTATGCAGCTAAGTGTGTAGATTTGGGTTGTTGAGAAAATCTGCAGCTAAGTGCATAGATCAGAACTGTGTGTTTGTAAAGTGTTGAATATAAACGCAGTTCTGTGGACGTAGCCCCTACACTGGGGGTGAACCATGTATATCTTGTGTTGTGGTGGTTCTTGTTATTTTGTTCCCGTTACGTTTTATGCATTCAATAAGTAGATGAATGATAAAGTAAAATAAACTTTTAAGTATTAACTTCGCTGTGAATTCCCAGTTAAGGGTTAAGCAAGTAACTATCTTTTTATCTAAAATGCGAAGCTATTTAAGTGAATATCGAAGCTCTGTATTGCATAATTATTATTTATTAAGCCTAAAGGTACAGTAATA
>LPNX011096552.1:25587-41239 GCA_001517045.1 Pseudotsuga menziesii | reverse complement strand
TGTAGAAGGCAACTAGCATAGAATGGAATCTAGGAAACTAGGTAATAAGACAAAAATGATTAAATTAATGTCTAATGTAGGTAACTATGGGTTGATTATTATAAAAATATTCTCAATAAAAATCTTGATGAATATATCAGTAGTTTTCATGGTGTATGGGAAATACTACAAGGATATCACCCGATCATGTACTAAGCCATGTGTTAGCACCTGTGCTAAATTTTGAAGTTTTCTACATAAGGCATCTACACTAATGCCCCTACAAAGGTCTGATCTAGTAAAAATGAGGGGGTAGGTTCAAAAAAATTTCATATTTTGTGGCCTAGAGATATGCAGGAAAGGGTTTGAAGTTGTTTGGGAGGATCATTCCTAAGACGAAATGTCAAAACAATAAGAAATCCATTACACGACATAGAAATGTGCCTAAGTATGAAAAAGACAATCAAGGATAGACCTTGGAAAGAATCGACGGTGGAGATCTGACCCTTAAAAGATATCGAATAGCCAAAAATCATTTCGGCCACAGGAAAATCAGGAGGAGAAGTCCAAAAGAGGTAAAAATTTGATTATACAAAGTAGAATTCCGATTTCCTCCCTCTGTAGTCCAAGATTGATGGCTCATAACATTTCCACCTAAGATTGACGTCACGGAGGAGAGGAGAGGGGAAGAGATCATGAGTCAGGACATTTAAGAATTTGATCATGAAAATTTGAACTTTCTCCTTCCACAATCCGCTAGATCCAACAGTCCAGAAATATTCCACCCAGATCAACGTTCCAGAAAAAAATAGAGGGGCAGAGATTGGAAGTCGAAAAACATAAGAATTTATCCTTTAAAATTTGAATTTCTGATTTCTGCAATCTGCTTAATCGATGGCTCAAAACATTTTTTCCTAAGACTGAAAATGCAGAGGAGAGAAGAGGGGAAGAGATAAGGAGTCAGGAAACTTAAGAATTTGATCATGAAAAGTTGACATTCCATCTTCCACAATTTTCCAGATCCAATGGTCCACAAAGATTATGCCTACATCAATAGTTTGTAAAAAAATAGAGGGGTAGAGATCAAAAGTCGAAAAACATAAGAATTTACCATTTAAAAGTTGAAGTTCTGATTTCCATGATCGGCTAGATCGGCGGTTCATAGCACTTTCACCTAAGATCAATTACATGGAAATAATAAAGGGAGGAACTGGAAATCTGGGAGTGGAAAGATAAAAATCAAACTTCATTGGAAGTTCAAACCCCAATTTCTGCCTCTCACGATCTACCAAATCGATGGCTTAGAAAGCTTCCGTCCAGATCAATGGCGCAGGGAAGAGCATGGGGGAGAATATCGGGAGTCGAGAAACTTAAGAATTTCATCATGAAAAGTTTATCTTCCACCTTCTGTGATCCGCCAAATCCAACAATCTAGAAATATTCCACCCAAATCAACGGTCCAGAAAAGAGGAGAGGGGTGGAGATCAGAAGTTGGAAAACATAAGAATTTACCCTTTAAAAGTTGAAGTTTTTTTTTCCACGATGCACGAGATCGATGGATCAGAACATTTCCCCCTAAGACTAACAAAGCAGAGGAGAGCATAGGGGAGTAGATCGAGGGTCATGAAACTTAAAAATTTGATCATAAAAAGTTGATATTCCACCTTTTATGATCCACCAGATCCAACGGGCCAAAAATATTCTACCTAGATCAACGGTCCAAAAAAGAGCAGAGGGGAGGATATCAAAAGTAAAAAACATAAGAATTTACCCTTTAAAATTTGAAGTTCTCATTTTTGTTATCATCCAGATCGACAGCTCAGAGCACTTCCCCCTAAGATCAATGGTTCAAAAAAAGAACAGAGGGGTGGAGATCAGAATTTAGAAAACTTAAGAATTTGAGCATGAAATTTTGAATTTCTTCCTTCCGCAATCCTCGAGATCCAACGATGAGGAATATTCCTGCATAGATCAATGGTGTGGAAAGGCGTAGAAGGGAAGAGATCAAAAATCGAAAAACAAAGAATTTGCTCGTGGAAGGTTGAGGTTCTATGTTCCATGATCCACTAGATCAACGACTAAGAGTGCTTCCGCTAAAAATCAACGGTGGGGAAAGAAACGACAGAAGTGAAAAAATAGAAAAAGTAAATTTGTTTGTTATGAAAGGTTAGAATTTTGATTTCCACCTTCCAAAGCTCACAAACTTTATCTTAGATCAATGGCTGAGGATGATTTCAATGGATATTGACGGTGTGAAATTATTAAAGGGTAGAAAGGATAATGAGGAGGTGGAAATACCAAATTGAACCATGAAAAAACTATCAACCCATTTTTCTCCTTCCATGGATCCCATATCGATGGCCCAGAATGAAGTATGAGGTAAGATCTATGGTCCAGAAGAAATTTCATTGGTAAAGATGTGGGCATGAAGGAAACTATTGAGGCTTTGAACCATTGTTTTTAACTGGTGGGCATGATGTCCAGGTGTCTCCTTCTCCATTTTTTTCTATCACAGGGGCCACAGGATGATTTCTTGATCTGGCTTTGTGATCACAGTGAATCTGCTAGATCAAAGTCTGTTAGGATTTTATGTCTGCGGGATTAATTCCTGATTTAGTTTAAATGCAATGGGATTTGTTTCAAGGTTGATCTCAGGAGATTTTTTACACTATAAATATACCCTTAGAAAAGGAAGAAAGGGATGGGACTTTCATTCAGAAGCCTCTATGCTTGGGTTTTTGCAACTTTGTAACTTCTCTTGGGAGCATTAATGAAAAGAATAGCTTGAATGTCTGAGATTCATCACGACGTTCATTGTTCAATATGTTTTCCTTTTGTATATTTGACATCCATGTATGTGTATTTTATGCTAATGTGTGTCTAGTTGAATGTAAGGAATTCGCTCTCTGTTTAGCTCTCCTTGCATTAGATAATGCATTTGTCTGTGTTTTTTGTAAATGCTTTGGAATTCATCTTCTATTCTCCATTATAGTTATCAATATTTACTGTTTCTTCTCATAAAGGTGTTTGCAAGAAATTCATCCATAGATAGGTGCCTCTTGCTTCATTAGGATTCTTCTCCTGCCCCCCACCATCCCTCAAAATATATTTTTCTGAATTTTGATGCCGATTTTGCCTCAGACTAGGAAAGTCATTGTTGGTCATTATTGTTTGTAAGTCCTTTATTGTTTAAGTTTTTGACTCCATTTCCCAGTGGTGTTTTTTGTTTGTCATTCTTACACCCTTTTAAATGCCAACAATCTCTTTCCCATCAGAATCTATGCCTTGTGACTACTTTTTTAAAGATAAATATGTATGTGAATTTGTTTATGTGACAAAAAGAGATCCCTCTTTGACTGTAAGGCTAGACTACATTCTAAATATTGGTTGAAATGGTTACCCCTGTTACTTCCTACCATAACCATAGGAAATATATAGGGTGATAACATCTGGTGTCGTTGGAGGGGAGTAATCATTATTATTTTCTTGGGAAACCAACATCATTTAGTTCGAGGACCTAGTTGAGGAGACGGTCCTAGACATGCATTGGTTGTATATGCTCTGGTGACTCCACTCAAAGTTTTTTGAAATGTGACTCCACTGGGGAAACCAACGACCAGAAGGACCAATATGGGGAGGAGGGTTCAAATCTTCCCCAAGTATGAACACTAGAGTTTTATATTTTATTGTTGATGGTGAAAAATGGTCAAACATCAAGAAGGTCATACCTCTTTCACCTACTGACTATGTCTTCAAAGAATCCATTCTGTAAATGTTTTATGGAATCTCCACTATTAAAGGGGTTGTAAAGTTTGAGGAGTTGATTCAGTTTCTTCATCATCAGGATGGGCTCTATAGCTATAATGTATGCTCCCATGAATCGTGCTCACATTCTTGGTTTTCCAAATCAAATACCTAATATAGATTGGCAAACATACCTTCCAAGGTTCAAATATCAAAGGGGTGATGATGCTTCCCTTCATTTGGCTAGATTTTACAAGCATATATATAGGATGGGAGTTGAATTGCATGAATATAATTTAATGAAATTTTCATGTTTAATTTATAAGGAAATGCAAGGTCATGGTATGAGGGATTGCCAACAGGGAGTTTATATTCCCTTAGAGACTTTCATATAGTATTTCATGAACATTTTAAATATTGATATCCTTCTTTGCTACTAGTTCAAGATTGTTGCAGGCATGATAAAGGTTTCCTTGAGAATTTGAAAAACATGTATGGTGACGAGTATTTTATGGATGATGAGCTTCTAGAAATTTTGCATGAATACTCATTTCAAAAATAAAGAGAAACTAGTTGCCATGATATTCAAGTAGATTCCCAACTGTTAGTAATGTCTTCCTTGACTAAAAAGGACATAACCCAAAACTATGATTCAACCAGTTATTTTTACACATGTTCATTTTCTGAAATCTCAAGTAAAGAAGAATTAGACCTTGGATTAGAGTCGGAAGAAATACATGAACCAGAAGATTGTTCCTTGCATTGCAATCCTACTGTCTATGAGAAGAAAGATGAACAACTTAGTGATAGACAAGAGAAGTGTTGTAATATATTTTATAAATATTGCAATCAATATGCCGAAAACAATTGTTTTTCCTTTAGTTTTTCTTCATTTGAAAACCTGAAACAACAATTAAAAGCTTCTAAGAAAGCATAAAATCTTGAGGAGATGACATTTGTATAAATAGATAACGAAAAGGGTAAACAGTCATGCCATCAATCCCAACCTATGGAGGAAACAACAGTTTTCCATGAGGGGTTAAAGCACACAGAGAGGGGCGAGAAGGGTGAACAACTAGAGTCTGCTCTACATTCCAATCCTTCTCTTGATGTGAAATAAGGTGATCACCACAGTGATGTGCATGAAAAAAGTCATTGTAATTTTCCTTATGAAAAATGCAATCAGTATGTTGAAAATTTTGCTAGTGATAATTTTGAAGGAAATATTAGCATACCTATATATGATGAATGTAAGGATGATCGCTTGGATGATCACTGAGAAGAAGCTGAGGACCCTAAATGGGATTTCTCTTCATGTTTTTCAATTTTAGAAAGTCAAGAAGAGTGCATTTCCCTTGTTTTTCTTGGAGAAAAGTAGGAATCCAAATGGAAGATTTCTTTATGTGCTTTGAATTCAGAAATTATTTTTCCTGAATCTATCAAAGAACATAGTGATATTTCCTTTGAAATACTTGAAAGGAATCAGGTTTTAAATTCTTATATTTTATATGAAGAAGTTGACGTCTCATTTGAAATTTGTCAGGAGCATTCTTTGCATGGTTTCCTTGAAGAACATTTTGATAGTGTGCAGGTGGAGATATAGTTTGAACAGCCTTGTCATGACAAACACATAACATAATTTTTTGTAGGTTGTCATGATCGAATGGCTGCATATATGAAGAATCCTTGTAGTAGTAATGTTGGGTTATGTCTCCACAGTAAATATCAATCCCTTTATTATATCCTTTGGCCATTAAGTTATCCCTTTCTAAACAAGCGTGATTATGGAAAGCAAATGATGGAAAAATCTAAAGGCTGTCATGTTTTTTATGATCCTTTGACCGAATGCATGGAGAAGCTTTGTAGTGGAAATGGTGGGTTATGTGCGTGCAATAAAGAGAAGGTTTTCTATCATAACCATGTACCATTCAGTTGTTCCTTTATGATTTGGATCAAGCATGCTGAAAAACCCAAATCATTAGATCATTTGCTTGATTAGCTGCATTATAATTCAAAAATCACCTGATTGAGCGTTGTTGTTCAGTAAGTAGGGTAGATAGCAATAAATAAGCTAGACATGGTGAGAATTTACTTTAGCAAATTTCCAGTTTGTTTTCGGTATCTGTTCAGTTTTTGTTTTCATAGCATGTTTTAGAAAATATTGAGATCATCCCAATGGATTAGGCACATGATCTACATTGTTCTTTGCTACCTCATAGGGAGGATATCATCCTCATGTTGGAGCCGCTATTAGCACCTATCCTAAATTTTTAATTTTTCTACATAAGGAATTTACACTAATGCCCCTTCAAAGGTCTGAGCTAGTAAAAATTAGGGGGTGGGGTCAAAAAAGTTTCATATCTTATGACCTAGAGATATGCAAGAAATGGTTTGAAGTTTCTTGGGAGGATAATTTCTAAGCCTGAATGTCAAAATAGAAAGAAATCCATTGGAACAACCTGGAAATGTGCCTAAGTATGAAAAACCCGATGAAGGATAGGCCCTGGAAAGAATGGATGATCGAGATATAACCCTCAAAAGAGATCGAAAGGCCAAAAATCATTTTTTCACAAGGAAAATTGGGAGCGGAAGTCCAGAAGAGATAAAAAATTGATTTTAAAAAGTATAATTCTGACATCCACCTTCTGCAGTCCTAGATCAACAGCTCATAATGTTTCTTCCTAAGATCGATAGCGTGGAGAAGAGCAGAGGGGCATATATTGGGAGTCAGGAAGCTTAAGAATTTGATCATGAAAAGTTGACCTTCCACCTTTCGTGATCCACTAGATCCAATGGTCTAGAAAGCTTCTGCCCAAATCAACGGGTAAAAAAAAAGAAGAGGGGTGGAGGTTGAAGTCATAAAACATAAGATTTTACCCTTTAAAGTTTGAAGTTTTGATTTCCGTGATCCACCAGATTGATGGCTCAGAAATTTTTACCTAATATCATCGAGGTGGAGGAGAACAGAGGGTCAGAGATTGGGAGTCAGGAAAATTAAGAATTTGATCACGAAAATTTGACCTTCCACCTTCCATGATCCTCCATATCCAACAGTCCAGGAAGCTTCCGTCCATATCAATGATCTGGAAAAAAGTAGAGGGGTAGAGATCGAAAGTTTGAAAACACAAGAGTTTACCCTTTAAAAGGTAAAGTTATCATTTTTATTATCCACCAAATCAATGGATCAAATCACTTCCACCTAAGATCGATGGTGAGGAAAGAAGGAAGGCCAAAAGCAAAAAGTTGGGAGCGAAAAGATCAAATAAAACTTCACAGGGATTTCAAACCCTGATTCCCACCTCCTGTGATCGTCCAGATTGATGGTTCATAAATATTTTGCCCAGATCAAAGGTGCAGAGGAGAGAAGAGAGGTAGAGACTAGGAGTTAGGAAACTTAAGAATTTGATCATGAAAATTTGATCTTCCACCTTCTGCAATCCGCTAGATCCAACGATCCATAAATATTCCACCCAGATCAATGGTCCAGAAAAGAGCAGAGGGGTGAAGATCGAAAGTCGAAAAAAATAATAATTTACCCTTTAAAAGTTGAAGTTTCAATTTTCATGATCCTCTAGATTGATGATTTAGAATGTTTCCGCCTAAGACTGATGGCATGGAGGAGAGCAGAGGAGCGGAGATTGAGAGTTAGAGAAATTAAGAATTTGATCATGAAAAGTTGATCTTCTACCTTTCGCAATCCTCTGGATCCAACATTCCAGAAATATTCCATCCAAATCAATGGTATGAAAAAGAGAAGAGGGGCGGAGATCGGAAGTTAGAAAACATAAGAATTTACCCTTTAAAAGTTGATGTTCTACTTTCCATGATCCACTAGATCAATGGCTCATAACACTTCCTCCTAAGATCAATGGTCCAAAGAATAACATAGAGGTGGAGATCAAAATTCAAAAAACTTAAGAATTTGAGCATGAAAAGTTGAATTTTTACCTTCTGTGATCTGCCAGATCCAATGGTATGGAATATTCCTGCACAGATCGATGGTGCGGAAAGGTGTAGAAGGGAGGAGATTGGAAATCAGAAAACAAAATAATTTTCCCATGGAAGGTTGAGGTTCCGTGTTCTGCAATCCACTAGATTGATGACTCAGAGTGATTACGCTAAAAATAGACAGTGGGGAAATAAACGACATAAGTGGAAAAGGTAAAGTTGTTTGTTATGAAAGGTGAGAATTCTGATTTTCACCTTCCAAAGTGTTAGATGTTTATCATTTAATCAATATGATCTAGGATCTTATCTGATAGAATAAAATGCATAAGAATAATCACAATAGACAAGAGACACAAAGAATTTTCCTCAAGGAAACCATAAAGGAGAAAACCCCGCAACTTTGTCAAAGATAGAATGAGCACCAATGGAAAAAGTAAAACCCAAAAACACAAAGATGACCAGGGATGATTTTAAGAAACCATACTTAATTGAAAGTGTAAAAATGTTGGTATTCTTAAAATGCCATCTGTAAAATGTTTGGCAATATTTTTCAAAAAGTATTTTAATTTCCAAGGATTTTCTATCGTTTCTATAATAATTTGGTGTTTTTTAGGGTGAAAATTTTTTACACCATCAAAATTGGGCGAAACAGGGCTTCAAAAAATGCAAAATGGTGAATCTTTTTTTGGATAAAAACATGGAAAAATAGCTCATTGGGATAAATTTTGCCCCTAAAATTATCCTTGAAGATGATCTTTGACAGATGATCTCTATTTCACTTGTGCGAGTTCCTCCTCTCTCATTCATGCGCTACAGTTGAGTGATTATGTGTCTCAAATAGAGAGTCTCGCTCTCTATTTATACTAGTTTTCGTCTTAACAATTACTTACCAGGGTCGACTTCTCTAGGAGAGTCTAATAATCCTAGTACCCTAAAACTATGAGGACTATTGTTCCGACTTACAATGGAGGGTTAACCTCTACAACTTCACATGACTTGATTACATTAATGATTCTCCCAATAGGAACATCAATGTACAAAGAAATAAAACATATAAAATATACAAGTGAATACATTTCGAAGTTACAAATACATCAACACTCCCTCTTAACTAGGAAGTTATTATCTTGCCACAATTCATCAGCACAATTCTTCATCATTGGATCATACATCAAAGCTAGCTCATCATCATAGCTAGATCATCATCGTCATTGGATCATCATCAAAGCTCGAGTTGTCTTGAGCAAATGGTGCTATCTCTCAATTCTACTCATCATAGGAATTTATACATATCCAACCCTTTTCATGATGGTTGGAGGCCTAGCCTCGATGTAAGTCTTCATCTTCTTCAGCCCTTATATTTGACCATGGGAGGCCCATCTTGACACCATGTCAGAAAGGCCCGCCCAACACTTATATCTAGCCATGGGAGGCTTAGCCTTCCACCATGTAAGAAATTCCCAGCACTCACATATGACCATGGGAGGCCTAGCCTGCGACCATGTCAGAAAGGATCATCCAACACTTATATCTGACCATGGGAGGCCCAACCTACCACCATGTCAGAAATTCCTAGCACTCATATCTGATCATGGGAGGCCTAGCCTGCCACCATGTTAGAAAGTACCAACACTCAAATCCAACCATGGGAGGCCTAGCCTGCCACCATGTCGAAAAGGCCCCACACTTACATCCAACCATGGGATTCCCAGCCTGCCACCATATCGAAAAGGATCATCACTTATATCTAACCATGGGAGGCCCATCCTGCCACCATGTCAGAAAGGATCTACACTTACATCTGACCATGGGAGGCCTATCCTACCATTGTGTCAGAAAGGCTCTACACTTACATTTGACCATGGGAGGCCCAGCCTATCGTTGTGTCAGAAAGGCTCTGCACTTACATCTGACCATGGGAGGCATAGCTCGCCACCATTTCAGAAAGGCTCTGCACTTACATCTGACCATGGGATCCCCATCCTACCACTATGTCAGAAAGGATATGCACTTACATCTGACCATTGGAGGCCCATCTTGCCACCGTGTCAAAAAGGATCTGCACTTACATATAACCATGGGAGGCCCAACCTTCTAGTGTGTGAGAAATGCTCTGCACTTACATTTGACCATGGGAGGCCCAACCTGCCACCATGTCAGAAAGGCTCTACACTTACATCTGACCATGGGAGGCCCAGCCTACCACCATGTCAAAAATGATATACACTTATATGTGACCACGGGAGGCCCAGCTTTCCATCATGTCAGAAAGGATCTACACTTACATATGACCATTGGAGGCCCAGCCTGCCACCATGTCAGAAAGTCTCTCAGACTCATCACTTCCCCTTGGAAGGAACCTCAATCTAGAGAGTACAAAGCTTTTCTCTGAAGTACTCAAAATTCACTCTAGCTAATGGCTTGGTCAACACGTTAGCTATCTGCTCGTCCTTCACAACATATTGAAGCTTCACTACTCCTCTTTGCACCATATCCTGGATATAGTGATATTTGATCTTGATATGCTTCGACTTGTCATGGAACACTGAGTTCTCTGGCAACTTCACACAACTCTGGTTATCGCAATACATACAAGTAGCATCCAATTAGAGATCAAATAAATAAGATAGTAGCTTCCTCAGCCACACTGCCTCACAACTAGAAGAACAAGTCGCAACATACTTTGCTTCATGTTAGAATAGTACAGTCAAGCTAAACTAGTTAACCTATCTAAGCAACCAACAACATATCATAAAAGATAAGAACATGAAAAGAAAAGGACAAGAGAACATAGATATATGTGGTTCACCCTAATGGGTTACATCCATGGGGAGGTATTCTTCTATTATCTCCAAAATGTCTTCTCCAATCTTACAAGAGAGAAAAGCACAAATAACCCAAAGAATATAGATGATGTACAACAATGTCACAATAGTACCACTACTACATTAAGAATACATGATATGTAGAGACTCACTTGACCCTATTATATACTAATAGATGAGGAGGAATTACTCCCACATATTGCATGTGGGATAGTATAATTCTCCAAAATAACATCTCTTAATAAAATACCATGGACAAATACTCTACACAAATAAATACAACACCATATAACTATGGGTTAATTGTATTACTATCTTACATAATATTGTACACAACTTCCAAGATAATACAAAGACATTATTACCTTCCAAGTAATATAATATATTCCAACACTCCCCCTTAAGAATGGTTGGTAGAAGGGCCCATACTAACACTAAGGAAGGAAGGAGTCATTATTGCTCCCCCTTGATGACAACTTCCCGCATTCCAAGCAAGGCATGAAGATGCACAAATTTCACCTTGGTGAAGGATTTGGTGAAGATATCTACTACCTCCTACTCAGTAGGACAATACTAAAGAGAAAGAATACCATCTTCCACAAGTTCGCAAATGTAATGAGTGTCAAGGTCAAAATGATTTGCCTTGGAGTGATATATGAGATTATAAGTAAGTTGGATTGCACCCTGATTGTCATATTTCAACTTAGTGGACGATTTCGAAGTTGGACCAAGCTCTGTAAGAACATGTTGTAACTAAACTACTTCTTTAGTTGCTCTATACTCTGCTTCGCATGAAGATAAAGAAAGATTCTTCATCTTCTTGCTCGACCAAGAAATTGAACCTGAACCAAGTTAAAATACATAACCTGCAGTGGATCATCGATTAGAACTGTCACCTTCCCAATCAGAATCTATGTAACCAGAGAGTGAAACTATAGTACCACTTGAATAAAAAAAAACATAGTGTAATATCCACTTTAAATATCTCAGAATCCTCTTAGTTTCCTACCAATGAATTTCATGAGGTTGCTACATGAACCGAGAAACGAAACTGATGGAAAAAGAGAGATCTGGTCGGCTGTGAGTTAAATATATCAAACTGCCTACAAGATGACAATAAAGAGTAGCATCAATAAGCGGTGTGGTACACTCAACAGTTAACTTTACACCAGACCGAAATGGCATAGGAGCAGATTTACAATCACTCATATAGAAATGAGCCAACAAGTCTGTAGCATACTTCAGCTAAGAGAGAAACATACCATCTGCAATATGTCAAATTTGAAGGCCCAAGAAATAATGCAATAAACCAAGGTTAATCATTTCAAACTGCTTTTGAACATCACTTTTTAGATTTTGAATTAATGTAAGTTGGTTGCTTGTGATGATTAGATCATCTACGTTTAAAACAAAAATGAGAATATCAATACCAAAGTTCTGAACATACAGATTTGGATCAGATATACAACGCTTAAAACGATTCTTCAGAAAATATGCATCAATTTTATCATACCAAGCCCTAGGTGCTTGTTTGAGACCATATAAAGACTTGTGTAATTTACATACTAGATTTGATGATTCAACATTAATAAAACCAAGAGGTTCTTGCATATAAATTTCTTCATTAAGATCACCATTTAAAAAATCACTTTTAACATCCATTTGGTTTATTTCCCATTTATAAGATGAAGCAATAGATAAAATGGTTCTTATTGTATTCATTTTAGCAATAGGAGAAAAAGTTTCATTATAATCTATACCTTCAAGTTGATTAAAACCTTTTACAACTAACCTAGCTTTATACTTTTCAATCTGTCCTTCTATAGTGAACTTAGTTTTATAAACCAATTTATAACCAACTAAATTCTTACCAACAGGAAGAGGAACAAGAGATCATGTCTTGTTCTTCATAAGAGACTCATACTTATCAGTCATTGCTTGTTCCTTTTGAGGTTTAACTTGAGCTTGAGCATAAGAGGTAGGATAATCTATGGCAAAAAAATTGGTCATAAAGGAAAAAATATATCTAGTTCTATGAGGGTCGGAATGGTTACCAACCTCACTACCTGCAAATTCAAGAGTTTTACAGGCCCAAATAGGAAGTTTAGAGGAAACAGAAGTTTCTTCAGCTTCAGTAAATTTAGGTGGAATACTTGAAGAATAGGGTGAACTAAGATCAACAATAGGCACAGAACTGGAAGAAGAAATCGATATAGGAGTAACAGGAGACAATGAGATATTCAGTGTGACATGAGGTTTGACAAACTCAAGTGGTGAATATACTTCAATAAAGTGAACATCCCTTCGGATGATAACACTTTGAGTAGAGGTATCAAATAACCTATAAGCCTTAGAATCCTTAGAATAACCAATGAATATAACCTTTTGAGACTTGGGATCTAACGTTTTCTGTTTATTGTCAGGAATATGAGCCCAACATTCACAGCCAAACACCTAAAAGTTACTAATATCAGGTTTATGACCATTCCATTTTTCCTCTGGGGTAACATGTTTAACGGGTTTTGTAGGAACTTGATTTAAAATAAAGTCTGCACAACTTATAACTTCAGCCCAAATTGTTTTATGTAATCCTTTAGAATAAAGCATACATCTAGCCATTTCCACTAAAGTTATGTTTTTCTTTTTAGCAACACCATTTTGTTGAGGTGTGTAAGGTATAGTCTTTTGGTGTTGAATACCATGTTTGGATAAAAATGATTCAAATTCATTCTTAACAAATTCCCCCCCCATTATCTGATCTTAAAGTCTTAATATTCTTACCATACTAATTTTCAACCAAAGATATAAAAATTTGAAATATTGAAAAAAAATCACTTTTATTTTTCAAGAAATAAACCCATGATTTTATACTAAAGTCATCAATAAAATGAAAATATAATGTACGAGCTAAAGATGGAACTTCAAGAGGACCACAAATGTCACTATGAATTAATTACAAAGGTTCTTTAGCATGCCAATGTTTACCTTTCTCAAACATTTCTCTATGATGTTTACCAAGAACACAACCTTCACAAACACCGTCAGTAGAAGAAATATGAGGAAAACCATGTACCATTTTAGTTAACAATTGCATTTTACCATAATTCAAATGACCTAATCTTTCATGCCATAATTTACTTTGTTCATCAGTGTGGGCAACATAGGAATAAAAAGGTTGTCTTTCAGTTGAGTTAAAACCAGTAAATTTATATAGACCAGTAGTATGATCAACAGGACCAGAAGAAACTACTTTGAAATTTTGATTGATATCTTTAAGAACATATTTGTCAGGCCATGCTTCAAATTTAAACCCTTTTTGACAAGCATGATAAATATAAAGTAATTTAATGGAAATGTTTTCAACATGAAAAACATCTTCCAATTGACCATTAGTAACATTAACATTACCAGAACCAATTACAAAAAGTTGTTTACAATCACCTATAGAAACTTTCTGAGATATGTGTTTATGATTGTCATAGGAAGTAAATAAAGAAGCATCATCAATCATATGTTTAGATGCACCATAATCCATTATCCATTCCATGTTAGAAGAAGAATTATTAGGAAAAACAATATATGCACATAAAGCTACTTGAGAGTCATTAGAAGTTTTCTTTTTAGCTTTAGCCATTAAATATTTTACTTTAAAACAATTCTTTTCAGGATGGCTAGTTTTATGACAATGTTTACAAGGATCACATACTTTCTTCTGTTTACTATTTCCATGAGAAGCGTGTCCATAATTAGTATTAGAAGGATTAGAACCTTTAGCATTATTAAAAAATTTCTTATGATGCTTATTAAGTGCAATTAGAGCTTTATTAGGTGTGAGTTGTCCTGAAACAATTAAACTTTCTTGCTCATTGATCAATCCTTTACAAAAATCCTCAAAATTTTGCTTCATAGTAATTTGAGACAATTATAGAGCTCTATTCTTAGTTTGGATGAACATATCAAAACAAGATGACATTTTACGTTCTACAAGAATAATAAGAGCAGTGTCAGTTTTCTTGTAGTCTTTACCACAACTATTTAATTTCTCATTTAAAATTTTCAATTCAGCAAGATATAACTCAACTCTTTCAAATTCAGTAGGTTCGAGGTCAAATATCTTCTTTTCAAGATAATATGCAGAAACAACATCAAGTTTATCAAATAAAGAGGAAATAATTTGCCATACCTAAACCGGTTTGTCTTCTGCCTCAATACTTACCTGAAGACTATCTACAATAGTTTGACAAATGAGCCCCCTTGCTTGATCACTTTTAGCTTCGCATATAGCTAAATCATCAGCATCAGTAGGTGTTTTGTATTCACCATTAACTAGTCTCCAAAGATTCTTACTCCTGAGAACATCAATCATGTTTCTTTTCCATGCAATATAGTTAGAACCAACTAATTCAGGAACATAAGCTACTTTGGAAGTCATAATGAGTGAAATTTTGTCAAAAAATAAGAAACCATAATACTGAAAAATGACAAAAAAATAGTGAAGAACTTGAAAACAATTACACTTTACTGATCTGAATATATAAAAGCATAGTTAGAAACATAGTAAAGAAAAGAGGAGAAACTTTCATTTACAACCCTGTCAAAAAACAATGTGCATAGAAAAGCCCAGTCTTCCGTTCTGGTCTCGTGGGTGGATCCCGTATGGCTATTTCAATTCCAAAAACAGGCTATTATTAAAAATCCGGTAAGAAATGACCAAGTTACGGCCCTTTTTTATAACTATCATTTTTGTTAGGTATAACTCCCGATTCGTTATTATTCCAATGCCAATGCATATATTTATACAAATGATATGATGGTTGTGTTTCACCTTCTGCCCAGCCATTTCGGCTTCCTACTATTCAGATTTATTTATTTATTTACAATAATCCCTACGGATTATATTCTAACAATCCCCCTCTTAATCTGAAGGGGTGTTCATAAGTCCGAGCATGTTTCTGAATCTTTCAAACTTTTCTCGTCCAAGCGCTTTGGTGAAGATGTCTGCAATTTGATCATTTGTGGAACAATGTCGCAGATGGAATGTCTTGGCCTCTACATGATGTCGAATCAAATGATACTTTGTGTTGATGTGTTCGGTTCAATCATGGAATCTAGGATTCTTAGCCAGCTTGATTGCAGAAGTATTGTCAATCAATAAT
>LPNX011096536.1:241854-303302 GCA_001517045.1 Pseudotsuga menziesii | reverse complement strand
ATGCATCAGTTAATGAATTTTGGTTTCGTGGAATGTGATTGAAAGTAATAACTTCAAAATGTCTTTCCAGTAAACAAATTTGCATGAACTGACGTAACAATGTAGGACTACGCACCTGATAAGCTCGATTGAGCTGGGAAACAACCAACTAAGAATCCGAACGGACTTCAAGCTCGGTGATGCCTCATGACAAAGCATCCCATAGGAGCTCAATTACAGCCCTATACTCAGAAATATTATTGGAAGCAGGAGCTAGACAAGCGCCACCCACGGCAACAAGCTGTCCTAAAGGGGAATAGATAACCCATGCTGTCGAAGCCAGGTTACAAGTGTGACAGCTAGCGCCATCAGCAAAACCTACATACATCTCGGAAGAAATCTGCAACAACCAGCAGATAGTATAAAAAATGAAACTGACAACCTAATGTACATAAAAATACATACATTAATATACAAGAAAAAGTGCTAAGCCTAGGCATAGTACTTCTTCAGGTAGAGCCCATTTCTAGGCTTAGGCAGCTTATTCCCATCATAATCCACTAATTCATATGCGCCTTTAATCAAAACCTTAGACACAACATAGGGTCCCAACCACATAGCCTTGAATTTTCCTACCCCCAGAGGCTCTTTATCTTGGTCCCAGAGCAAGACAAGTTCCCCCTCAGAGAAAACCCAAGGTTTGACCATTTTATCGTATTGAGATTTAACCCTATTCTTATGAGCCTGATTTGTAGTCAACGCATCTCTATTTTTTTCATCAAGGTGTTCTAAATGGAGCAACCGTTCCTCAAGCTCAGTTGTGTCAGGTAGCACATGAATAGCTATCTGCAAGGATGGGATTTTGCATTCAATCGGCGTAATAGCTTCCACCCCGTGAACGAGTTGGAAGGGGGAAAAACCCGTAGTGGTCTTGACATTGGTTTGATAAGCCCAAAGAGCAGGATATAACATGATGTGCCAATTTGAACGGGCTGCATCAATAGTACGTTTAAGGATAGTTTTTAAAGTTTTGTTTACAGCCTCAACCTGACCATTTGCTTGCGGATAATATGGAGAAGAATGTTCTTGTCGGAATCCGAGCATGGTGGTCAACTCTGTCATCATGTGATTTTGGAAATGACTGTCATGGTCAGTGACAATCACTTTGTGAATACCAAACTTAGCAATAATCTGATTAAACATGAAGAAAGATGCTGTTTCCCCATTGTCTTTGAAAGTAGGCATTGCCTCTGCCCATTTTGTGAAATAGTCGACAGCGACAATGATGTATTTATGCCCCCTAGCTGAGGCTAGGTTGCATGTCATATAATCTATCCCCCATTTCATAAAGGGGCCTACTGAGACAACGGGAAACAAGGGAGTAGGATGTGACCGCATTTTTTTGGTGTAAAGATGACACGGATGATAGCATTTCACAGCTTCCACACAATCTTTAAAGATGGTGGGCCAGAAATACCCGGCACATAATATCTTCTGGGCCATTGCTAACCCAGATAAATGACCCCCACACACTCTGCTATGGGAATCATTTAGGACAATCTCCGCTTCCTCATGAGTAAGGCAGCGATGCAAGATGGAATCTACCCCTCGTCGATATAATGTATCTCCTATAATGAGGTAGTTTTTAGCGTGAAGGCATAACTTGCGTTGGTCTTCCCTAGAGTAAGCGGTAGGATACTTCAAATTCTGGAGATATATAAGAATATCTCTGTACCAAGGATCAGAGGTGGATATAAGGAAGATGTGCTCATCTGGGAATGAGTCATCCTCAACCACTACATCTTCTTCCGTAGGGAATTCTTCTATAAGATCGGTAAAAACTAAGGACTTTTTGGATTTAGCGGATTGGAAAACCAAGTAAAACTCTTGGAGAATGACTATCCACTTATTGAATTTTCCCCCAACAATCCGTCGGGATAAAACATATTGGAAAGGGTTTACATTCGCCACTACAGTAGTGGTCCTCAGTAAGATGTAGTGCCGTAACCTCTGTACAGCATAAACAACTACTAAGGCTAACTTCTCGATGTGGGAGTACTTAAGCTTAGGTCCAACTAGAGCATGGCTAAGATAATAGACAACATGCTCAATGAGCTTGTCATCCTCCTGAACTAGCACTACCCCAATGGTAGACTCTGATGCGGCCAGATATAATATAAAATCCCTAGAATAATCTGGCGGGCGTAATAAAGGAGCTGACAACAAGGCTTTTTTCAATGCCTCGAATGCGAGTTGTGCAGTTTCATCCCATACAAATGGGGTGTCCTGTTTAAGCAGGCACATGAAACCTTTTGTGATCTTGGCATAATTAACGATAAAACGTCGAAGGAAGTTAGACTTTCCTTGTAAACTCTGAAGTTGCCTAAGTGAACAAGGAGGAGGCAGATTTACAATGGCCTCAACTTTTAAAGGATCCACCTGAATGCCCCTACTAGAGACAATGAATCTAAGCAATATACCTAATTCGATGTAGAAAACAAACTTGTGGGGATTCAAGTGAATTTTATAGTATCTGCATCTCTCAAAAATCAACCGTAAATGATCTGGATGCTGGATCCTCTTGCGAGAATGAGCAGGCAGATCATCAAGGTAGGGATCGAAAATGGCTTTTATGTCATGAAAAGCAAAGTTCATGGCTCGTTGAAAGGTTTCCCCTGCATTTTTCAATCCAAAGGGCATTTTTCTATACACGAATGTACCCCAAGGGCAAATAAAAGCAGTTTTATGTTGGTCTTCCGGTTTGATTTGGATTTGATTGTAGCCGGAGAAACCATCCATAAAAAAGAATACCTCACTACCCACACATGCATCTATGATCTGATCAATAAATGATGTAGGGTAGTTGTCCTTAGGACAAGCTTTGTTAAGGTCTCGAAAGTCCGTACAAACGAGGATAGTCCCTTTCTTTTTATCAACAGGAACTGGGTTGGACACCCATTCAGTCAAAGCTACGGGATATATAAAACCTACTTTCAACAGCTTTTCAACCTCTGCATTCACAGCCGCCGCTTTACGTGGGTTCACGAGGTGTAATTTTTTCCGAACTGGCTTGGCATCAGGATAGGTTGGGATCTCATGTTGAACAATATATGGATCAATGCCTGGAATCTCCTCATATGACCAGGCAAAGATATCGCAGAATTCCTTGAAAAGGGCAGTATAAATGGCAATCTCCTTCGGAGAGCAATTTGCACCTATATAGATATTTTCCACGACATCTGGTTTTACAGAGATGTTGATCGGTATAGTGGTGGAAATGTTTGCCATATTCCCCTCAGCAAACACTCCTTCCCTAGGTAAAGGGTTGACAGGTGTATCAACATCATCCGACAGTCTCACATGAAACTCTTGGTTTTCTATCTTGCTTAGCTCTGGAAGGAAATAAGATCGGTGATCAATATCCTCACATATCTTATCACGTGAACACATAGCTTCCAGAATAGCTTCATCGGAACGTAAAATAGTGTCTAAGCAATCTATGGAATGTAAAGAGTTTTCCGCCCATGCGGGCATATAGACTTCTTCCAGATCATCCGAGACTGTAAGAGGATCTGGAATGGGATCTACAGTGGTTTGGGTAATAGCTTGATACGCCACTTCCACTGCAGATAAGGGCACTTCCGGTTCCTGAGGGGTTGGGAGGACCCAAGGATCAGTCCTATCGACCACCAAATCAATGGACTTCCCTACAGTAGTAGAACCGATATAAAGGACTGGAGCTGGACCTTCCATCAAAAGTAGTAAGTAAAGTGGTTGATGGGACCAGCTCTAGGGATCCAAGAGCTTTCCAATAGGCCAGGGACATAACACAAGTAGAGGCTCCCTCATCAACAACTGCTTGTCCAATGGTCTTACCACCATGGACAACATCTATCGATAGAGCTACATGGTAAGGGAGGCGAATTTTAACATCAGAGAGATTAAATTTCGCTGAGAGACTCGAAAAGTCCATGCTACCTAAAGCTGCTAAGAGGGCATCCCGCTGAGCGGGACAGCTCTGTAGCACCTCCAAAGCTGACATTGCACACAGAGTCTGAGCCAATTCTTCAACCACAGAGTAGTTAGAAGTGGCTCGGGCATTTGGGTTATGCAAAGTCTTCTTAAAGACACCTTTGGGTATCTTTGGCATTATTTCCGCAGGTTTCTCTATAGTGAGAGGGTTGGAAGATTCAACTACAGCTTTACCCTTCTCATCGGTCTCTTTCTCATAGTTTTTGTTCCTGGTTTGTAACAAAGTTGAGGATCTAACCATGTCGATATAATTGGGGTCAGGGGCAGCTTGAGTGCCCCTTGCTACGGTAGAAGCTGAAGTAGAATTTTGCCCTTGGGGAAACGGATCCTTCAGGACAGCCGGCTATTGAGCTTGGAGCAGCTTCTGAGCTTGTTCCATGAGGGGACAAAGATGAGTAAGGTGGTCCCCTTGGCACAACTTACAAGGGAACTTGACTTTCTTCTTTTCCTTTTTTCCCCCATCAGCATTGTTTGCGGGCTTTGGCTTGTTTTGATTTTGGTTTCCCTCTCCCTTTTTACCTTTCTTCTTCTTCCCGCCGGGCTGCTGATTTCCCTTCGAAGAGGTTTGTGCAAAAACATTTGCACTTTGGGAGGAGGGGGCAGCCTTTGCTGCCTCCGCCGTAGACTGTTTGACAGACAATTGGTGAAGTTGTTTTGTCAAAGACTCTATAGTGGGAGAGTTTACGGGCCCAACCACACCATTGGCATGGTGTCCAGGATTGGGTTTCTCGGCCTCATGTGAAGGCCTTTGTGCCTCAGGGATAATTTCATATAGAATCCCAGACTGTGAATAAATCAAGTCCAACTGCTGGGCCCTGAGTATGGCTTCTTCTTCACTAGTCACTCCTGATGTGGAAACATCCTTAGAAATGTGTGGCAACAATGACTTAAGGAACCACTCTAATAGAAACTTAGGAGGGATGGTAGCTTTGATAAGACTCTTTCACCTCCTCCACTCTTGGATATGATCCGAGATGTGGTTTGCCTTGTTTTGTCTGAAAGTAGACAACAAATCCGTTCTGAAATCGTAACGGACCGGAAGCTGAAAGTGACTAAGGAAAGCACTAGCTAGGTCCCAGAAACTACTAAAAGCAACAGAAGGCAGCTCAATGTACCATTTTGCTGCAGTGCCAGTCAAGGTCCTCTGGAACAACCTCAATCTCACTGAATCTTCATTCAATGAGTTGGAAGAACACCATAAATGGAAGGTGGTGGCATGAGCCCCAGGATCTTCACCAGCCTTACCTTCGAACTTAGGGATGTCCGAGGACAGTTTGGTGGGAATAGGTGGCCACAAAGGGTCATGCCTCACTGGGTCATTCATCAATTTCGATAAGTCTGGCAAGTTCAAAGTTGCCAGAAAAGGAAGTTTGGGCCTAACCGGTGTACTAGATGTGCCAGCTTGGGTATTAGAGGTTCCAGCCCCCGAATTCCCATAGGTAAAGGTGGGGTTGCCCCCTGACACCGATTGTGAAGTGGGAATGTTGCTTTGAAATGGATACCATCCGTAGGCCACATGATTTTGGGTGGGAGGTGCAGTGTACATGGTTCGGGCCATCCCCATGGAAGCTGGGGTCTGAAAGACTGGAGCAGGTATCCCTCCGCTAAACAAAGAGAAGGGAGATCTCGAGTATGAAACCGAAATAGGGGTATGGAATCTTTTCCCATAAGAGGTGTTTCCCCCAAACTGCACTCCTACATATGAAGGAGTTGGACCTACGTATGGACTGGATGGGGGGATATGCCCCCCATTCCAAGGAAATCCTTGGACATAAGTTGAGGATCCTACCGGACCACTCTGAGTAGTGTAAGGGAAGGAAGAGGGAATGGTAGGTGTACTGGGGATCCCAGCAACCGTGTTACCAGAAATACCTCTTATGTTGGAGTGAACCGGTGGTTGAACCACCCGGCTCGCTGGAGTCAAAGGTGTAGAAGGAAAACTAGATCTAGGGGCACTAACCGGGGGAGGTAGTAGCCCTTCAACCGGGAGGGTTGAGGTAAACACAAAAGAACTCTCTTCTGTAGAAGACATGACTCTACTCAAAGGGACACCTACTACTGGTGAACTAAAAGGTCTAACTTGGATGATCATAGGATCGTTAAGATCAGTCAATGGAGTGTTAAAATTTCTTACAAACTCGTTAGTCTGCAATTCTTCTATCTCGACTATGTCAAAATCAAAATGGCTAGCTATCAATTCCGGTTCACCAAGAACCTCACTTACTCCTACTGGTTCAAAAGAACCTCACTTACTCCTAGCTATCAATTCCGGTTCACTAAGAACCTCACTTACTCCTATTGGTTCAAAAGAACCGTCTGTGCCTAATCTCCGCCTTTGGGGTAAAGGTGGAGGCTCCAATGCAGGAAGAGGAGGAAGGTTTCTCAACCTTCTTGACCTTCTAACAAGTTGGTCCTCCAGAATTAAAATTTTTACTAATCACACCCTAAGGTCAACTAAGCACAAGAAAATCCATAGAGCATACACTAAAAAGATCCTAGAGTCTCAAGCAATCAAACCAGGGTATAAAGATATGCTTTCCTGAAGAAAGCTGATGAACGATTACTTGGCATCCTTGAGGGGTTCTTAGGCACAAGCAGAGGAATCACCCACCACCCTCCTGCACTTTCCACAAGGGTTACCTTCCAAGTTCGTTCAAGGTGAACCAGAAATAACCTTCCGGTTTACCTAGGTATGAACCCTAAGAGACAAGAGACTAAAGGATACCTTGACAATACCAGCTGTATGGGGGGACAGTCGCAAGCCGAACTTGTACGCATGGGCAGGGTAGCTGAGCCTGAAACTCTGTCTAGGACAAAATCCCCAGATGCGTAAAAGTCCCGGGTTACGTTTTGACAAGGATTCAGAGGGTCATCTCCTCTGTCCAAGCCTACACGCGGCCTAGTGCTTAACTCCCGTTTGAGAGGAGCTTCCCAGATACAGTGATAGAATCAAGGATTTACCTAAAGAATGGCCCACTAAATCTGAGTTTATAACTTGTGGGAAGTTTACACTCCCTAGCCCATAAGTCTAGCCTAAGCTAGTAGGTGAAAGGCCCCTAAAAATAAAAACTTACTAGTAAATTTTAATTTATGCGTTTATTTTAAGGGTTGTTTCTTACTCAAGAGGAAATGGAAGTGATATATTGTATGGTGTTTTTGACTCAGCAAGAAATAAATGAAAGTAAAGTGTATTCAAAGCAAACTACTACTATAAAACAAACTTCTTTTCATTTTTTCAAATATGTATTGATGAACTAAAGCACTGATAAGAGAAACTAAACCTATGTTTTTGTAATTTTCTAAGATTATATATTTTTAAAATGAAGCAAACAGTACTTATGAAAAAATCACAATGCAAAAGACTAACTATGTTTTGTTTTCACTTTAAAAATTGCTCAAAGAAACTACTATGCATCTACAATGCACTATGTTTGAGTCAACTTGAAACTTACGAACTGTATACAAACTACAAACTGAAACAAACAGGCTGACAGAACCAACAGACCAGCAAGAGAAGCAGGCTAGGATCCCTAGCTTGGGTGCAAACAATGACACAAAACCACTGCAGACTTAAAATGGAAAGTACAAACCAGCAACTGTCAGAAAGCAGACTAGAAAAACAGAGCCCAAGACCCTGATCATTGATCTGGACTAAGACACTTTAACCAAGAACCCAAATAGGCCAAATGTTTCAGGATGCAAACAGTGAATAAACCAAGTAAAAGGACTCAATGGATTTCAAAAATCACTAAGATGTGATTACCTGAGGCAATCAAGCAAACTCTACAGCATTCTTAAAGAAAGTCTTCTCAGAAAACAAGGACCATAACAAGAAAAGACACAAGCAAACTCTTCTTTAAAAATCCTAATCTTCAGGAGTACTCGCGACTGTCTAACAGTGCAACTCACGAATGCTCGCGACTGTGTAGTATAACAACCTGTGAATGCAACTTTATACTCGCGACTGTCCAGTAGGACAACCCGCAAATGGGTATAAAATTTTTCTCAAAAGCAAAGAAAAAACCCTAAGACTTTCAAACACTGAAGTAAGAAAGATCCAAGATAACAAACCACAAGCAGACTTATAGGAAAATTGGTTAGGATAACAGAAATGACCTACAGCAGTCTAGGCTTCCCCAGTGGAGTCACCAGTTCTGTTGTAAGGGAGTATGCACCTAATAATCGTAGGTCGTGGGTTACCAACATACTCAAACACTTGCAAACAATTGACTCCTAAAGTGCAGAATAGGAAATAGGAGGGTTAGAGGAACTTACTTGTTAAACGAAGTTCGATCCTTGCTAGTCCTCTTCCGATCTGCTCCACTTCCAAAGTCTTCAAGGCTCACTCCTCTTTCACCTGTTCAGAGACAATCTTCCAGATATAGTATGATTCATATATATATGTTAGCAGGTTAGATAATTCAAATATGAAATACTGAAGCATAAACAATTATCAAACCAAGATATATAAGACACATGTGGAAGAAGTAATCTCTTTATTATCAATAATGAGAAATTTCAGAGTACAACCAAACGTCTGAGACAAGGACTCCTCTGTCACCAAAGGATTTTGAGTTTCACTGCTCCAAAGACTTCTGTAAACAATCCACCAGCATAACTTTGCTCCAAAGTGTAAGTACCTACAACCCTCCCCAAGGCCTGTATTTATATGGGTGAAATAAGACAGTTCTCGAAGGTTAGGGAGGTTATAGCAGTTAGGGAGATTAAGTAAAATGACATAACTAAACTCCCATTAGCGCGTGATTTTGTGTTTTCATGTTAAGAAGCACATTCGCGGGTATGTAGTAGAGCAACCCGTGAATGACTCGCGACTCTGTATAAGCGCAACCTGCGAATACAATGATTCGCGACTTGCTGTGAAGGAGACTCGCAAGTTGTCTATAAATAAAGTCGCGAATACATCCCAACATGGCTAAATGGCAAAGTAACTATCTGGATGAAGGTAGAATGTATTTCATGACAAACCAAGCTATAGTGTTAAGGGCAAACCTCTATCCATAAGTGTCCTTTCGTGCGCCGACATGAGGGATATCAACACTCGGACGGAGAGGTGCCACTCAAGTGTATAACAATATTTGTGGAAGAGATCAGTTTCCTTGATCAGAAATATACAGGACTGACAGATCCTGGGAAACATATTGAGCATGGTTGAAGGATTTGGCAAGAACATCCATGAAAAGAATGGGTTAATAGATTAATCCACACTTTGGAAATGGTACCAAAAATTTGGTACACATCGGAAGAGCTGCGACGAGGAACTATTAAATGGGAAATCTTAGATCTAAGCTTCACCCATACATTTGAGTTTGCAAGCAAACACCCAACAGTAGATGTTGCGTTATAAGTAATAAAGGAAAATATCTTCAAAGAAATATCGATCGTAGACATGAATTTCCATCAATGCAGCATGAATATACACAACTTGATGGAGTGTTATAATGTCACAGAAGATTTGGATGATAATGACCCATTCACCATAATCTCCATGTGTCAGAAGGAATGTGCGGAGTGGAAAGAATTCGCACGTGTGAAAATACACCGTACCCTGCTAGATATGAGAAAAAAATGTAGAAAAGAAGGGTGTTATACTACCTTCACATTACATTGTGAGAAAGAAAAGAAAGGCAGAAGGAGAGAGACAACATGTTGTGCAAACTCAAAAGAAAAGCGGACGTTTCACATGAAATGACACTATCACAAAGAGATGCCATGATTGGCACATTAATTTAAAAAAATTACTAACAAGATACTTGTTAGTCATTCATCTAGAAATATCAATAGAATTGGGAGACATACCTTGGGATCATGTCCACCATAAATAATAATAACAGTCTGTACCAATGCCAACTAAGTGACGACATGCCAAAAATCTTCCTTAAATAACCCACATTGTCACCCGGGTCATTCAAAAGATGGAGTACTTTCTAAGTATAGACTTCTCGTGAGTCAAAAAGCTGTTGTTTCATAGTATACATTGTTACTATATCTAGAATCATTTTTCCTAGAGCAAGAAAGAGCGATTATTGTATGTAACCCAATGAGCCAAAACCAGTTTATCTTCATTATGATAGTAAGTACTAACCCCCTGTGAGACATGTATCCACTACTCCTCCCATGGAACATGATACATGACATAGAACCCCAAGAAACTAGCCTAGGCTAGCTACTCGCCAAGTTCCACCTCGATCTTCAGAAAAACACAGAATGCAGGAAAACAAATCACCACCGGTTCCTAAGGGGAAGTAGCTGATGAAGAAGTCGAGGAAGGACAAACCCACAACAACAACACCAGACTAGGAAGAGCAAGAGGACTTTGAAACTGGGAATTTATTTCTGCCATACATGTTGATGTATTTGTAACTTCAAAATGTATTCACTTGTATATCTTATATTATACCTCGATGTTCCTATCGGGAGAGTCATTAATATAATAAAGTCATGTAAATTCAATGAGGTTAACCCTTCATTGTAAGTCAGGGAAATAGTCCCCACAATTGAGTTGAGGTCAACCCTCCTTGTTGATCAAGGGGGTAAAGTCCCCACAGTTGTGGGGCACTAGGGTTATTAGACTCTCTTAGAGAAGTCGACCCTGGTAAGTAATTGTTAAGTGAGGAAAACTTGTTCGAGTGAAATTAAAATGAACGAAAGAATATAAATAGAATTTAGGCTCTCCTCATTTATACACAGACATTCACTTACTCAACTGAGGTGCATGAGTGAGAAAGGAAGTGCTGGCACAAGTGAGAGAGATCAGTTGTCGGAGATCATATTTATTTTTTTGGGTTTTACTTTTGATATTGGTGCTCATTCTATCTCTGAGGAAGTTGTGGGGTTTTATCCTTTATGGTTTCCCCGAGGAAAATTCTTTGTGTCTCTTATCTCTTGTGATTATTGTTGTGCATGTTATTCTCTCAGATAAGATCCTAAGATCATATTGCTTAAATGATAAAAAATCTAACATGGTATAAGAGCTAACCTGAGAAGAATACATTGTGCAACTATAGAAGCTAGGGATTCTTACTTTTTGGGTCTCTCTCCACAATCCATCAGCAAAAGGAGGCTAGGATAACTCTCCATTGAAGGGCACATCTTTCTGTTGAAGCAGAATTTGATTCCGGGCATTTTTAGTTTCTGCATCGGGAAATTAGGGATTTTCACAAAAGTGGAATTTTTGAGTGATCCCAAGATAGGATTTCTCTCCTCCTCAAAATCAAAATTTAGAGACCAAGGTAGATATTTTTTGTTGGGTAAAACTATGGGAAAGTTAAACCCTAATTTGACCCCGGGCATGAAAAACCCTAAAATACTAAAACTGGTAGTTTTGGTACATTCGCTATATCTCAGGATTTAAGAAGTGTCAGGGGCCAAACTCTTCACAGGACGAAGGTGAAATCCTGATGTACCCTATGTAAAACTTTCAGCCTCCGATTCACTGTATTTGGGGAGATATGATTCGTACAAATCAGGGTTCCGGCCTCTTCCAGGATTCATCCCTAAATAGGACACCTACGGAGAATCGCTACATATCAGGATACAAAGGTCCAAATGAAATTTCTCAAAATTTTCCATATAGGGCACATACGGTAATTTATGTGGTAAAATTTTCAGACCATGATGATGAAACAGGGACACGTGGTAGTCCATACAAGTTCGCTATGCTGAATAGTCCTAAAATAATTCACCTTGGGAAAACTATCATAAGTCCCAATTGGTAAAACCAATTCTACTCAAACCTGTGGTGTTGGAAAGAGGATAGATGAGCTTACCTCAGTACAAAATTTTAGACACAGAGAAGCAGTGATTTTGGTGATACCATAGAAACAGTATCAAGAATTTTTGTAGAGGAAGTTGAAAAACTAGGGCTTCCTGTTTCGAGAGCTTCCCTCCATTGTTTTCAGAAAAGGAGTACATTGGACAGCTCACCTTGAAGAGGTGCATATTTCTGTCCAATCAGATCTGAAAGATTCCAAGTTTTGAAAATTAGGGTTTCTTTGAAAAACCCTTGATCATCCAGCTCCGGAACCAAGATGGACACTTCAAATTAGTAAGATCTAATCTTTTGCTATTTACAGTTGAGGTTCTCATTTCAAGATGACTAATCACACCGGCTTGATGAAAATCTTGGCGAAGCTGATAACTTCCAAGCATGGAAGTATAGAGTCTCACTGGTTCTTGAAGAAAATGAATTGGACACCTACATAAGTAGAGAGGTTCTAGTTCTAGAGGGAGATGAGGCTAAAAGCCTTACACAAGAAGAACTTGGTCAAGGCCAAGATCATTGCTGATTCAATCAGGGATCACCTTAAACCACAAGTTTCTTCCCTAAAGACACCTAAAGAGATGTTTGATTCCTTGACCAAGCTATTTGAAGGGAAGAACATAAATCAGAAGATGACTTTGAGAAACCAGTTGAAGAATGTAAATATCTAGAATGCAGAGCCCATACAATCATACTTTACAAGGGTCTCTCAAATCAAAGAACAAATTGAAGCAGTGGATGAAGCAGTAGAGAGTACAAAAATTGTGATAACCACCTTGAATGGCCTCCCAGGATCAAGGGATTCATTCATTTGAGGAATGTGTTCCTGGAGGAAGTGATTACCTTCAGTAGACTCTAGGAAGAGCGCACACAAGATGAAGCTAAAGGCTCAAGAAGGATTCTAACTACGAAACAAATAAAATATAAGTATTCAATTGTCATTTCATGTTATGGTTTTGTTATGCGTTTGTTTATATTCAATTTATGTATTATGCATGATATAATGTTTGCATTAATGAAAATATACTACTAATATGCATGTGATGGGTAAGTAGCTCATGGTGCTATACAACTCTCCATTGCTACTTATCTAGAATGAAACCTTTTTTCCAGCATATTGGATTAGTGCACAATCTCATTGATGTCATGGTAGAGATGGAAGGCATCTAGAAAGTTTCCATGTGATATGGATGAATGTTTTATTGGCTAAAATAGTTGCATGATTATATCTTTATGCATAAGAATCTACCCTTATGAATATGCATTATGAAATGTTTCTAATCATACAACTGGTGCATTTGACTTGTAGGAAATATCGCGTACAATTGCCTACAAGAAAAGAAGGATGAGACTTGTTCTGATGAACAAGTGAAAACAGTTCAAGATTCACTCTAATAATCCAAAATGAAGAATGAGACTAAAATGTGATGTTGAATACCTGAAGGGAAGTCCGCAGTATCTTCCACATCGATCTGCAAGATCTAGCATGCAGTAAATGGCAACATCGTGGGATAAAAGGCAAGATTCGTAGCATGAGGCTTCTCATGGAAAGAAGTCATAAACTATGAAGAGACATTTGCAACAATTGGAAGTGAAGACACATGATAGGCAGACTCATGTGTGAAAATTAAAGAAGGCCTTGTACAAGCTCAGAAGACACCCAGAAGATAACATATACATGAGGATCTTGAAGAGTGATGAATATATTACCCTTTGCTACAAGGTTGAAGATGAAATCCTATAGAGGATGACAAGCTCATAGATGGGTGCAAGAAGAAATTTTAAAGGTTCAAGATAGAGGATCTTGGTATCCAGTGACCCTATATGGATAAATAGAATATTAGTAGTAGAGGAAGCTACTTGTCACTCTGGTACAGAATGTTTCAATGCATAAAGTACGAAAGGTAGAGGGAGAATGATGCTCCGCTTCAGAGGGAGTGACTGCAGAAGATCCCGAGGTTCGACATGGTATGATAGGATGGAAACACTACTAATGGATCTAGGATTTACTAAGAGTAAAGTGGACTCCAACCTTTGCTTCAAGGTTGAAGGCGAAATACTAGTGATGCTCCTGTTACATGTCAATGACTTGTTCCTAACAGGAAACGAGGAACTCATTAGAGATGCCAAAATGAGACTTGCTATCGAGTTCAAGATGAAGGACCTGGATATGAAGCACTACTTTCTAGGCATGGAGGTGTGGTAGAATGCAAATGGAATCTCCATGGGATAAGGGAAGTATGCAATAGATATCATGAAGAGGTTCAGGATTATGGACTGCGAGGCCATGACTACACCTATGGCATCGAACCTTAAGCTATTGAGCAATGCTTCATTAGAGTCGGTTGATGCCACAATGTATTGTCAGATGATTGGGTCCTTGATGTACCTGACCAATACAAGAACAAACATTTGCTTTGTTGTGAACACATTGAACCAATTCTTGACATATCTGAGACATGTTCACCTAATTGTTGCAAAGCATATTCTGAGGTACCCGAAGGGTATGGTTGATTATGGGCTCAAGTATGAGTTGAATTAGAAGATTAACCTGGAAGGTTATGTGGATTTAGATTAGGCAGGTAGTGCCATTGATAGGAAGAGCACTTCGGGGTGCTACTTCAGTTTGGGATCAGGTATGATCTCTTGGTTTAGCAGGAAGCAATCATACGTGGCACTGAGTATAGCCTAAGCAGAGTATGTCACAGCTTGTTCAACTAGTTGTGAGGCAATGTGGCTTAGGAAGCTACTATCTAATTTATTTGATCTCCAGTTGGATGCTACTTGTATATATTGCGACAACTAGAGTTGTGTTAAGTTGTCTGAAAACCTGATGTTCCATGGCAAGTCGAAGCATATCAAGATTAAATATCACTATATCAGGGATATGGTGCAGAGAGGAGTAGTGAAGCTCAAGTATGTTGTGATAGAGGAGCAGATAGCTGATGTGTTGACCAAATCATTAGCCAGAGTGAAGTTTGAGTACTTTAGGGAGAATCTTGGTGTTCTCCAGATCAAGGTTCCCTCCAAGGGGAAGTGATGAGTCCGTGTGCCTTTCTGACATGGTTGTTGGATGTGTTCCTCCCATGTTCAGATGTAAGTGCAGAGCCTTTGTGACATGGTTGTTTGATGTGTTCCTCCCATGGTCAGATGTAAGTGCAGAGCCTTTGTGACATGGTTGTTGGATGTGTTCCTCCCATGGTGGTTAGATAAGTGCATAGCCTTTTTGACATGGTTGTTGGATGTGTTCCTCCCATTTTAATATGTAAGTGCAAATCCTTTTTGACATGGTTGTTGGATGTGTTCCTCCCATGGTCAAATGTAAGTGCAGAGCCTTTCTGACATGGTTGTTGGATGTATTCCTCCCATGGTCAAATGTAAGTGCAGAGCCTTTCTAATGTGGTTGTTGGATGTGTTCCTCCCATGGTCATATGTAAGCACAGATCCTTTCTGAAATGGTTGTTGGATGTGTTCCTACCATGGTCAGATGTAAGCGTAGATCCTTTTTGACATGGTTTTTGGATGTGTTCCTTCCACAGTCAGATGTAAGCACAGAGCCTTTCTAACATGGTTGTTGGATGTGTTCCTCCCATGGTCAGATGTAAGCATAGAGCCTTTCTGACATGGTTGTTGGTTGTGTTCCTCCCATGGTCAGATGTGAGTGCTGGGCCTTTCTGACATGGTGGTGGATGTGTTCCTCCCATGGTCAGATGTGAGTGTTGGGCATGCCTTTCTAACATGGTTGTTGGATGTGTTCCTCCCATTGTTAGATGTGAGTGCTGGGCTGGCCTTTCTGACATGGTGGTGGATGTGTTCCTCCCATGGTCAGATGTGAGTGTTGGGCGTGCCTTTCTAACATGGTTGTTGGATGTGTTCCTCCCATTGTCAGATGTGAGTGTTGGGCTAGCCTTTCAGACATGGTTGCTAGATGTGTTCCTCCCATGGTCAGATATAAGTGATGAAGAAGATGAAGACCTACATGAAGGCTAGGCCTACAACCAGTATGAAAAAGGGCTGGCTCTATAGAAATACCTATGATGAGTAGAATTGAGAGATAGCACTAGTTGATCGAGATAGCGGAAGAAATGATGATGATGATCGAGTGATGATCCAGCTTTGATGATGATCTAGTTATGATCCAGTTTTGATGGTGATCCAGTGATGATCCAGTGTTGATGATGATCTAGACTTGATCTAGAGAAGAAGACTTGTGATGATGAATTGTTTCAAGAGAATACCTTCCTAGTTAAGAGGGAGTGTTGATGTATTTGTAACTTCGGAATGTATTCACTTGTATATATTATATTATACCCCAATGTTCCTATCGGGAGATTCATTAATATAATAAATTCATGTAAATTCAATGAGGTTAACCCTTCGTTGTAAGTCGGGGAAATAGTCCCCACAATTGAGTTGAGGTTAACCTTTCTTATTGATCAGGGGGTAAAGTCCCCATAGTTGTGGGGCACTAGGGTTATTAGACTCTCCTAGAGAAGTCGACCCTGGTAAGCAATTTTTAAGTGAGGCCGACTTGTTGGAGTGAAAATAAAGTGAACGAAAGGATATAAATAGAAGTGAGGCTCTCCTCATTTATACATAGAAATTCACTCACTCAACTGAGGTGCATGAGTGAGAAAGGAAGTGCTAGCACAAGTGAGAGAGATCAGCTGTCGGAGATCATCTTTATGTTTTTGGGTTTTACTTTTGCTATTGTTGCTCATTCTATCTCTGAGGAAGTTGCGGGGTTTTCTCCTTTATGGTTTCCCTGAGGAAAATTCTTTATGTCTCTTGTCTCTTGTGATTATTGTTGTGCATGTTATTCATTCAGATAAGATCCTAAGATCATATTTCTTAAATGATAAAAAGTCTAACAATGCATTCCACCAAGAAGGATAGAGGCACCATGGGTTAGAATCCCTAGCAAGGGCTATGGTACATTGGTAGTACCTAAAAAATAAAAAGGTATGAAAGTATTGCAGGATATCCTGTCTCAACTAGAAAAAATACCCTTTGAATATTTAGACACAAGTAAAATCACCGACCTTGATAGAAATAATTATATGAAGCTGGTCAGAGATACACTAGAGTCACCAAACTGGTTTGTTCCAATGCAATGGGAAAAAGGACTAGAACAAGAGGGGTTGTTGTCACTCCTTTTGATGTCACACTTTGTTCAGACCACAGAGGTGGACACTTACGTAAAATAGATGCTGGTATTATTTCATGCAGGTTTACTTTTGTTAGAAAAATTGTATTCAGTTGATGTCGACCTAATCTCAGCAACGACATAACTGCTGAGAGTAGGGTCGGACCTAGTATCAATCTTGGAGAAGGGAAAGAACCCAGCCCAAATTGAAAAATTCAAGGATAAACATGACCTGGTCACCATTGGAAAAGAGTTCAAAATACCATCCATCAGTGATCATGCAACTCGCATGGAAGCAACGATATTAACACATAAATTGTTGTGCATATCAAACCCAAATTAATGTACTACAGGTGCAGTAATGTTGGCTACACTTTCTGCTGAAGGACTTCAAATAATCTGGTCTCAATTCTTACTTAATGAATTGCTACAGGATGCAGTTTTAGCACAAGAAGAAGGTACTCCTTTCCATTATGCTTGGTTGTTAATTTTAATCTCATTTACTATTTGCTTTGAGCCAGTAGATTATCAGCCAATCAACTTACCCGTTCCTTGTAGAGGTGTGAGATACCAAAACCTATGGTTCTCGCAGGATAAAAACCGACAGCTAATTACCAACAGTGAATTTTTTGTCCATACTGAAGCTTTAAAGAACTTGATAAATCAGCAGGAAAGAATTAGTGTGGCTATAATGTCTAAATTTCAACGAACTGTCAATTTTCAAATAGGACTGCACTATGTCTTCATCCAACCATGAAGAGAGCCCCATGGATAGTGGTTGGTGACACAATATGAGCTAAAGGAAGAATATCTAGAAACATTTATCATTGATTGGCCAAAGTAATGGTGACATGAAGGATCACCAACTCTGAGAGAGGAGGATAAGCACCCCATGAAACACACAGATGCCACAATGCCAGACAAAACTCGGCCTATTCTACCTCAGTGGGATCCATTGATAGAACAACAACAACATGAAACAAAAAATGAAGAACTACAAAGAGAACCTCCACGCAAGAAATGCAAGGCTAACAAGGAGGCCAATACCTCTCATATGGATGACAAGGAAATTGCAGCTTTAGCATAAGCCTTCCAACAAGCTTCTCAAACAAGTTTCCGCGAGTTTGAAAAACAACAACATCAATTTATTAGTACCATCATAGACAGGCTAAATGAACTGGGAGGAACAATTGAGGAAGTCAAAATTGTAGTAGATCGTGCACCACAGGTACCTCAATCACAGGACACACCTGGCTCGTCGGAGGCATAGGAACCCCAGAGACCTAGGGGATATCACCCCATCAGAGTAAAACTAAGAAGAGACGTACTCAAGCTAGAAACCCTAGAATCCAATTAGGTTGATAGAACCATTGGTCATATCTTCTTAGAATTCTCAAAGATGCGATTGAAGCATGTGCACGCTTTACAGAAAGCAACAGCTGTAGAAATTTGAGTAGGGGGAAATACCCTTGAAAATCAGGTGAAGTACTTAGAAAAGGCTATCAGTAAAATCAAGGAAAAGATCAAAAGAACCACATAAGAAGTAAGAAAAGAAGAAGAAAGTAAGCAAACATTAAAAAATGTCATTAATCTTGTTTATTCGAATCTCGATAATGTTGAAATATCACAAGACATGCCATCAGAAGACAAGGTCCTCAGGATAGGAAAGATAACGACTGGACTTAGGAAGAAAGTTACAAATTAAGAAGAGCATAGGAGACCCAAAACACCCCCAGAAGTGTTGGAAAGAAGAAGAGACGTAGCCACTCAGGCTGCGAAAAGAATAGAAGAAGTAGAGAAAACATGTGCTAAGGTTGTGGACCAAGTCTCTTAGACTTGGGAAGCCCTAATGAATGATGAGAAATCACAGAGGATTGCAAGTGAACTGACTGTGTTTGAAGCTAATATAATGAATATAAGAAAATAGATGAAACAACTACCTTTGGCACATAAAATGGTGAAGGAAAAAGAAATGTGGAAACTGCAACAACAAATGACTGTGTTGTTCACACAGCAGTAGCTGCGCGAGGAAAAGGTATAAGAATTGCAGGCTAAAGTAGAGAGAGTTATAGGCCTAATTCAACCTATACATCAGAAGACACATGAATTAGCAACATATGTAGAAAGATTCATGTCGGAACACGTCTGTTCTGACCTGGTGGAGCACATGTAGAAAACAGAGGAAGAAGTGTGTAGAGAGACAGGGAAACTGGTGAAAATCATGGAGGATTTTTATAACAAAATCAAAGCAAGTCAGTCCATGGAGAAATAGTTCACGTGGATTGGGATGATCCACAGGTGAGTGTTGGGTGGCTGTTGGGCCTAGGGATAGTAGGGTAGAATTCATATAGAATTCTGCCTAATATAAAGGAGAAGAGGAAGGAGCTACAACCGAGGACGCAACATAAAGGGAAAGGGGAAGGATGTTGCGACAGAAGAAGAGGAACAGAAGAATAAGAAGAGAAGAAGGCGTTGGAAGAGGAAGTTGTGCTAGAAATGAAAGCCACAACAGAAGGAAAAATGTGACATAAGATGATATGGCAGAATATCAGTAGAAGCAAGAGTGCAAATAGTGTAACGAATAGAAAGCGACAATAAGGCATAATGTTGAGAAAGCGGTAGTCCTTAACGATCATGGGTATGAGCTGGGATTAATCTGAGGGAAACGACACATGTGAAGGAATATTTGTAAGTGAGGTCGATAGTGCCTCTCTTTATGTATTGCTAGAATAGGAAAGACAACATGTTGGTTGGATATAGTAAGTCGGATGAGATAGTGACAAGAAAGGAGTTTGTAATGAGTCTGTTAGAGTAGGTATTGAGTTAGTATTGAGTTTGTAACAAGTATCTATGGGATCTGTATTGAGTCTGTAATTGGGATATAAAATAAGGAACCCAAGTTGTATATGGGTTAGTCTCTAATGGTTGATATAACATCTAAGCAGTATCTAGACTCTTGGTAAGACACTTGATCTAGACTAGAGGTAGGGTTCTGGTTAATGACTCTGTATTGTTGAGTGCATCAGAGTAGAGGTTCTTCAACTGAGTGAGCATATGATTAGGGAAGGTTGAGTTGATCCAGGTTGTGTGTAGATCGCTGGTAGAGTAGAGTAGGAAGAGAAAGAGAGAATATAAGAGATCATGAGAGGGAGGAAAAGTCTGTAAATATATATGGGAATATCTTGAACATAGTTTGCAACTTTGTGCACAGACAAAAGATACATCTATTTCCTCATGCTAGATGAAGAGCACCTTGTGGTTTTCTCCCAGATGGGTTTCCACATTACATGATGTGTATATGTGTGAATGTTGAAGTAGATTAGATATATGTGTGAATATTGTGTTGAATGGCTAGTTAATTATTGTGTTTGCAAATGGATAAATGTATGACAACTGCATTATATTAATGAATATTATTATGTTGTGTGTTCACTATTTATTTACTTAATCTACATAAAGAAGTATTGGATCACAGCTTAGTGTTGAAGTACTGTGCATACAAGTAATCCACCTCCCTGATTGTCGTTAGAAACCTTGGCGTAGAGCAAAGGTATTAAACAAGCTCCCACACAAATATGGAAATGTGGTTCTGGCAGTTACCTATAAACATAGATATCTTGGGTGAGATGACATCTGTGTCGCAAGTGCTGCCAGCTGATCTCTTCTCAATCGAGTCGATATCTCGAGCTTTGTTGTGCTGAGCAAAAGGGACTGAACCTGCATTCAGGGACAAAGAGAGGGAAAAATCAACACATTTCCTTCCCATTCTGAATCTATATAACCATACATTCTGAAGTCATCATCTCTAGTATAAATGATACCATAGTCTACTGTACCTTTCAGGTACCTCACCACATGCTTTGAAGCTACCAGGTGAACATGTATGGGCTCAAACAAATATTGAATCACGTTGTTCACATCAAATCATATATCTAGTCAGATATTCATCATGTACATCAATGAACCAATGATTTATCTATATAATGTCACATCCACTAATTCCGATGAAGCATCAACCAACTAATTCAAGTGTGTATCCATGGGTGTGGCCATCGATTTACATTCCAACATGTCAAACCTTTTTATTATTTCTACTGCATACTTCCCTTAGGTAAGTAAGATTCCTTGTGGGATTTACCATGCTTCAAGACCTAGAAAATAATGCAGCAAGCCAAGGTATTTCATCTCAAATTCTGCGACGATATTTTTCTTATAGTATGATATTTGTTTCTCATTACCTATCAAGGATAAGTCATACACATACAACGATAATATGACAGGGTCATCATCCATAACTTTCAAGAAAAGGTTAGGATCAACATTACTTTTGGTAAAGCACACGTTCATTAGAAAACTATCGATTCTTCCATACCAAGAATCGATGGCCACACAGATCTTTTGGAGCTCATATTTTTATTTCAAAAATGAAACCCAAGTCTTACAATAGTAATCATGAATGAATGGTATAGAATATGCATACCCACTTAAATATGTTGAGGGCATTGGACTGCATACATTGGAGTGAATAAGTTCGAATATTCCTTCTGACTTGGTGTCTCTCTTTGGAAATGGAATCTTTATGTTATTTCCTTTTGTGAATACTTTACATGATCCTTCATGATTAATATTTAGATCTAGTAGAACTGTGACTACCTTTCTCACATGTGGTAAGGATTTTTAGTTTATGTGAGAAATCCTTCTATGCCATAGTTCACATGGACTTGTAGTATCATGAATCAAGTTCGCTTTTGAGTGACCTTATAATTTATACAGGCCACCTTCTTTTGTCCCAATAACATATGCATCTTCTAGATATTTTCCTCTAAGACACATAAGATCTTCACCATCTATAAAGGAAACCATGAATAATTTCTTATCTAAGTCTTAAATAGAAATTAAGATCTTCTTCCACCCAGGTACATATAGCACATTCTTCATCTTCATGAGGATTCATGAATCAAGCTTGTATGTGGCTTCTCCTATTTCCTTGATGGGATATTGATAGTCATATCCTAGTGAAACTTTTCAAGGAGATTATTTTTCTTCAAAACTAGAGAGAGTCCTCTTCTGACCTATCATGTGCTTTGAAGCACCACTATTAATCAACCATGTGTCACTTCCAGGTGTTATAGACTCGAAGAGAGTGGAGAATAAAATATATTCTTCAACTTCTTCCTTTGCTAGCTTTTTGGGATGTTGTTCTTCTTATTATTATGCTAAATGAGCACGATGTCTTTTTTTATTCTTCCTCTAATATCCGTCTTTTCTTGTTGGACAATTTAGGGAAATGTGTCATATCTTATCACAATGGTAACATTTATAAGAGTAGAAATACTTTTGTTTGTAATTTCCCTTTGTATTTTTTTGAAACTTCTTATGAGGATAAGACCCCTTATGAGTTTCCTTCTTGAACTGATGTTTTCCTTTTCTTCTCATTGTAAGAGTAGATAGAGAATGGTCATCATCTCTAAATAGTGCTTCTCAGTTAACTACTCTAGCTTCCTCTTAAACACATTCCTCCCATAGGACATCAAATTGCAGGATTTAATTCCTTGCATAGATTGTCTGTATGTAGGAGTCCCATGGTCTAGTAAGACCAATGAGAGTGGTCATTACTAGTTCAACTTCATCAATCATGTCTTCAATTTCTTCTAGTTGTTCTTTGAATTGAGAAACCCTTCTGAAGTATTCTTGGATAGATTCACCCTTCCTCATGTTTGTAATTTTGATTTGGGATCTCAAATTCAAATTTCAGTTGATGTTTCTTCCTTCATACATTCTTGATATGGAATCAAACATTTCCTTAGGTGTATCATTGGAGGATACTTGAGGAATCAAGTGATCCTTGATAGAATCTACTATGATCCTCGTTGCTCTAATCATGTATTTCTTGTACTTTTCCTTTGCTTCGTACTCTTTGGGTTCTGGCACAACTTCCTTGATAAACTTTGCAAGATCATTCTCTTCTAGAATAAGTCCTATTATGTATTTCCAAGAATATAATTATTTTATGCCTTCCAACTTGTCATCAAGATTAGTGCTTGGAGACATCTTGTCCCAGAGAATAGAAAATGACAAAACTTCAAATTTATCATAAATGATAATTGTACTTACCAAAATAGGCACTTGACTAAGATGAGTATGCTGGTATATTCAGTTTCTAAAGAATCCAAATGTTAATCCTTGAAACTAGACTTATAAGATTCTAGACTGTAGTTTCTTGGTCTGGTTTTGGTTCTGGATTTATGTTTTTCTGGTTCCAAGCCAAACTAGGGCTTGACTTTCCAGATTATCTTCCTAATGAAAAACTTTGATATTGGTTCCATAATATGCACCTAGGAATGTCACACTTTCCTATGCCACTTGAACTCAAAAATTCCTCTTTAGTAGAAAACCCTAAAGTTTTTTTGTCTAGAGAAGGAAAGAGAGATTTACCTAGTGAAAGATGATCTTTTCAGGATAGCTCTAATACCATGTTAATTTTTATATGTTGTTATATATTAAGTCTTGACTTGATAATAATTTAACACATTTTCACAATAACATCATAAAGAGGATCACTGAAAGAAACAAAATCACAAGGTAGACAATAATTTACCCTAGGAAACCCAAAAGGAAAAAAAATCCAGCAAAACTTCTTCAATATAGATTACCACAATGCAATGACCAAAGAAAAAGATCTCATAAGAGAGAGAGAGAGATACCAAACCCCAAGTATAAGATCCAAAACACCAAAGACACTTTTCCTCCTCCTTCTATGCCATTCCATGTTTCTCTCTCTTGTGCAATACATGAGTTAGTAAGTGTGTATAAATAAGGGAGGGTGCCTCCATATTTATACTAATCTTGTAAATGACATTTAACCTAAATGGGTGGACCTATAAAACCGAAGGGTTGACCTACCTAGATAAAATCACAATAATAATAATAATATTCTTTTCAAGGTACTATTGACCCGACTTACAAAGGAGGGTTTACCTCATGAATTTTACATGACCTTTTACATTAGTGACATCTCCCGAAGGAGGAATAATAAAAATGTAAAGTACAAGTAGAATATTCTTCGAAGTTACATTATTTCAACATGTAGCTCCATTAGTAACTTATTCTTCATTGATAGCATCAAAGGAAGATGAATCATGATATTCAACTTCAAGAGACACATAAAAATATGGCTCTTCAATATTTTCTTCTTGGTAGTCAGAGGAAGCATTCAAATCAAAGAGAATGGTAGCAACAAGACCTTGTTCTGTTGAATATGCAACATATTCTTCATGAAAAACTTCATCTAATACTATAGAGGCCAAGACATATTGAGAAAGAATAGTTGAGGTGCTAGGTGCACTCTCCAAATTGATAGAGATATCCTCATTATGCTTTCCAAAATCTCTATCCAATTTTGTCCAGAGATATTTTGGGTATTCAACAAAATCAATAAGGTAGTGCATGCTTGGAGAAATAGCCATACATATAGATCCAAAATCTTGATCGCAGTCATTTAACCAGTCATTTATCTCTTCATAAGACTCTTCACTGGATCCAATAGATATCTCACATAGACCTTGTCTCTTTAGAGAAGAAACAATCTTCAATTTCCACTTTGAATAACATGTGAATGGACTAAGAAGAGGAACAGATGCTTTCGAATACACATTGAATTTGTACCTACAAAATAAACTTCCAAATATAAAATGTAGGATTAATTAATGAGATCCCAAAGCTCGAATACCATGTAGAAATTCTAAATCCAAGGTGGAATAAGGAATTTCATAAACAAGCTAAGGATCTAGGCACACAATTAACCTCGCAGGGAATTGTAAAGAATTAGGATAAAGAGAGAAGAATAATAATAAACACACATGAAGAATGAAGCTCTCATTAAATAATTATCAACGAAAGATGATATTACATAGATAATACATCCTTATAAAGGAAAATCTAATTTCCAAATGAGGAACTCAAGATATCTCATAAGGCAGGCTTACTAAATATGGAAAGAACCGAAAGGTGACAAAAACACTTTCCAAACCTTTCAAAGAGTTCACGAATTAGATAAAGCAAGTGTGATAGCTAATGAGTGATGGAAAATATTTATAATCATGGAAACTTCAAATAAAATCATGGAGGATGGGTTGGCCACGAAATATGATAGTTTCTAGTCAACTTGCTTTATCCTAATCCACTGAAAACCTGAAAAAAAGGACAAAAGAATTCTTAAAGCAGGGATTAACCCTTTCTATTCCGGATAGTCAATAAAGCAACATAATCTTATCCTGAATCATTCTAAGTGTGCTCTTGGGTATTTATGGAAAGTGTAAACCAAGTGGTGGTGTATGGAGGCCAACTACCTATTCTAGTACATAGGAATTTAATAAAAAATGACTAATTATTATATCCTAAGTCTATTGTGGGTTTTAAATATTCCAACATGGAAAAGGTGTTTGACCTTGACTCTTTAGATTCACTAAAAATGAATCTATATAATTAGGTACAAGCACTGAAATTGAAAAATAGGGTTCAAGGAAATAATCCAAAAACGAAGGAAATGATAAAGATGTTAGATATAACTTTATGTTATTGATGAATCTTTTGAAAGGTGACTTCGATGGACAAGGATGGGGAGGCAATGCAAATAGTGAATGTTAAAATAGTGTGATCAATGAGGATCACAAGAAACCAAAGAAAGTATCAAAGTAACAATAATCGACTCCTTTTTTTTATTTTGGTTTGTTTCCCCATAACTTTGACGGAACACACTACATCCACAACAGTAATTACCAAGGGGACCACTGGAATGGGCCTCATCCTATATGCTCTAGTTTTTACGATAAAAGAGTCTTTAGCAGTATAACACCGATATAATTATTAGTCAAAGATGGAAAATTTGGAGGATAGTATATTAGTATAAATTTATGTTGTTCAGTGAGGATTTGGATATTATAATCCAAATATATCTCTTGCTTCATTCAAATTGGTGGTTCCTCCTCTACATATCAATTTAGGAATGATAATATCTATGTAGCTTGAATGGGCCTAATGGTTAAGAACATGTGTTTCTTTTTAGTAGGTCATTGGTTGAAATATGGAAGAGATAGGGTCAATGTATCTTCTCCCACAAACAAGAGGGTATTTGTCATTTTTATCTACACCAATTAACTCCAAAAAAATATGTTTTTTTTTTTTTTTTGCATATGAATGGTTCATGCATAAAACAAGAGCTGCGTGTGGCTTAGTTCCCTCCTTTAAGAATTTGAAAATAAAAATAATCCCATGCCTTACAGAATTTGAAAAATAAATAATAAATATTATTACTTTGGAAAAAGAAATAAGAAAAATAAAATTAAAAAAATATTATTTAAAGGTAGAAAACAATTAAAGAAGAGAAAATGCCTTGTATATGTAAACAATTGCACCTAGTATATTCCTACCAGTCATGATAAATTTCAATAAACCTTGTTTCATTTATCACACCAGGTGTATTTTCTTTTACAAAGGTTAGGACAATATTCATAACCAAAGATTTGCTTTATTGGATGCAAGTGTTAATGCAAATAAAACAATCCCTGCATTCATGTCCATAACATTGCGATTTATACTCTCTCCAATATATTTTTTTAAATCTAGGTGGAAAGGAATTCATGTGGCTTGAGAACTTTTCCAAAACCCCTCTAGCCACATCAATAGCATCATCTATTCTAGGAATTTGCTTAGTGAATATTTTCATTCTTTTTTACTTGGGTATGAACAAATTTATAGACTTTATCAAATAAGCATACAATTTTAATAATTTGAGTAAAAATAGGCCACTTGGCAAAGAAAATCATGAGAAGAAAAGTCTCATCTTGTACGATAATGCAAGCTAAAGCCAATTTCACAAACATGCTTGATTTTTTTTAATATATTTAGACAATTATAATTAAACATGTTTGTAGAACAAGATCAATTCATCATGAGTATTGAAATGTAAAAACGGATAGGAAAAACCCATATGACCTAAAAATGATGAATTCAAAATGTATCTTTCACAAGCACAAGATACATAGTTGTTAATCCCTTTATAAGAATCTTGGACGCATGAATTTACAATTAAAACCACAAATTCTAATAGGTTAATGGCCATTCTATCATTTTGTTACAAAACAATTCTCCAAATTTCTACATCTATTAGAAAAGTAGCCTAACAAACAAACCAATTGCATGTACCTATGCTTAACAACAAAACCATAATGCACTTTGGAACATACTTTCCTCAAATGGATCCTAAAACCACAATGCGCTTTGGAACATATCCATTGCAAGATTAATATCCAATAACATTACCTTTTTATCCATTGCTATGAAAAAAAACAATCAAAAAGTAAGAAAACTACATGGCCCCGAAAAACTATTACATTTTTCAGAAGTACAATTCCTCAAAGCTAATACCAAATTTAGCATAAACATTAAACCCTGAGAATAAAACCTCAAAGCATACACAACTGTGGGAAATTGAATGGAAAAAATAAGGGGAAAAACACAAAAAGGAACAAAATTTCTACCTATGTTGAGGTATTTGATCATTACAACTCGACGACCCTTGAAATCCTTTAAAAATTCTTCCACGGTGTGTCTATTATAAGTTATAACAATTCCCTCCATGCTTCTGAGTCGATTCTACTCCACAAATTTTTTAACAAATTCCCTATAGGATCGATTATGTTCCTAGATTAATTTCTCGAAGAAGAGCTTGTTATGAAGCATCCCATAAGGGCAATTAGCATGATACCTCAATACCAAAACCCAGAACCTATAAGCACATTCTAATAAGGGAAAATATAGGTTTTAGCTATAAAGTCCCATGAATATATTGGATCCTAGATTTGAACCTAAATACCTACAACACTAAGGTTATAGTACTACTTGAGCACAAAAAATGTTTAGGTTATAAACATCATTCATAAATATAATCACTCTTCGTCATCAATGAATTTTTGAAAAGAGATTATAACATGCTATATATTTGATTATGTTCTATTAGAAAATCATGCTACATAAATTTCCTTCAACTTTTGAGATACAAAGTTCAAGAACTACCGAGAAACATCTATATTGGATAATTCACTGGAAGGAGGTGGATCAATGTTATTATGACTTCTAGGACAAGAACGAGTATTAATTCTCTTTTTCCAAATGACAATGTCACCTTTTCCAAGATTTGGAATATTGTTTGCAATTGTTGGGAGGACCATAGAGAATCCAATATCTACCTGGTCTCTAGACTCAATCCACTTCTATCAATTGCATACCATTTGCAAACAAATGAAACTACAAAAATCAATTTGAGAATCAAATCAGTGAATTGAAGACTCTTTCGTAACTCTGAATTTAAACATTAATAAAAGCATTGATCCTAAAATGGTCCCCACAACCATTTGTAGTCCAAGAAATCAAACACCATGAACAATGAGAAATGTCAAAGTACCTAGAAGGGTAAGGAAACCAATGTGACCCCGTTACAACAATCAAAATAGCCCCGCCTTTCTCCAAAACGAAATTCACTTTGCTTCATGTGAATCCCTTGGTGCAAATGGCATGGTAAAAACATTTTTCTTCAAGAGATATGCACCCTATATTTCAACCTAAACATGGCATAATGATTTCAGGTTCAGGCATATCTTCAAACCCTATCATTGCAACAACAACCTACTACAATATCGTCAAAATTAAAAAACACTTTTGAGCACATATCAAACATACACAAATCAAAACATACTAGTTTCCACAAAAAGAGCACTTCACCTTATCTAAAGGTTTTAATCTTTTTATATTCGACAAAAGAAAATGAAATTACAAATCAACTTTGAAACAAGATTGTGCTAGGTGTTGAGGCTGCTAGTGGCTTAGCCATCATCCTGTATGATCCAAGAGGACAGAATAATAAGAATGTTTGAGGAAGACATGGAGATAAGTGCAATGGATAGAATACAAGAATCCAAAAGATGCTACAATCTTTACAACAAAAGAGCTAACTTAAACAACTAATTAATCGTATAGGTCAGGGTTCTTGAACAGGAAATCAAAAGACAAGAAATTTGGGGTAGTAGTAAATTGGTATTTATCTCAGGTTTCCCCATTCCATGAAGACACTTGAAGGTACTTCAAACTAGAAAAACACCCATCTAACAAACAATGTTAGAAGAAAAAGGAAGGAAATGTCCCCTCAAAAAGCGTTCGAGCACATATGAAGGATCATTCATTCTTTACTAGTAGAGTTATCAACACACACTACATGCATGCCTTTGTATGAGCCTTCTCGATGCCCTCAAAATGGGGAGCTAGTTTAATTACAATATGAATTCACTCTAGTTCTATTATAGCCTTCAAAACTCATTGATTTATGAGAAACAAATAATCGGATGCAGTTCTCACTTCAAATAAGATACATGGGAAATACCATACATTTCATTTATCCCTTATTATGGACTCCATTTAATTTTTACAGATGACACCAAAATGATATGTTAAAGCATTACACACTAAATGGATACCTACATTCCCATACATAATATTAAGCCTAAGACCATTTCCAATTGTGATATAGGAGTGAGTAGCGATCAGAGTGTTAAGTATGCATTTTCTATGCATTTTCTACAAGGACAAAGGATCGATCTCCATTTTTTTTTATGTTGCATGAATGGTCCACATTTCTTGCGCGGTCTGGGGGGATAATGTGATCAAACTATAGCAATTCCTCCAGTATGCATGAACGGAAAATCTAGCATGCACAAAGTTGTTCATAGGGTGGTACAATGACATGGGTTAGCTATATATGAAATACTTAATGGGTCAGTTGAAATAGGCTTTAAAATTTTAAAAGTGATGATATTTCATATTACCTTCTAAATCAAATATATGACATGATAGAGCTCCTGAGTGGTTTTCTGCAACACTTAACCAAGATGGACACCTATGATTTATAGCCTCGAGCCTTTTTATTCAACAACAATTTACAAACACAGAAACACAAGGAAACCTAGGAAAATAGGGCCTTCCAATACTAGCATAGAATTTCACCCAACGATCATTACGATTGTCAATTATGATTACAAAGAAAGTTAAGAAAATAATTGCACCCTTCTTCTAATTGATATTCCACCATAGCATTGATTTTATCTACAAGAAAATAAATTACCATAACTATGAAATCTAACCCTTCCTTCAAATGTTATGCATCCTTACCATCTACACTTCACAATGGAGAAAGTGAAATAATACACAAATCAAGAAAACCATATACTTATGTCTAGATGTTACTCATCTAATGAAGTACACTAAGATAGGACATGTGTTTCTTCTGTAGATGTGACAGGTGAACATTATTTGTACATTAGGTTAGTAAAGTGATGGTGGTATTTTAGTTTATTTTCATATTTATTAGAATGGCGTCCAATGATAAAATTAGTCAATTCGAGACTTCTAATCCAATCATATTTCAATAAATTCTAATAAAAAATAAAAAATAATTAAGAAAATTATTTGAAATTTAGTATACATTACATATATTCAATGTACTCATATCAATTAATATGAAAATATGGAACAAATAGTCTCTTCCTACAACATGGACTAAAAACACACACAACTTGGGTTTACCTATGCCTTATATAACCTATAGTATTAATTCCTATTAATGTAAGTCATCCATTTTTATGTGAGGAATTCATTTGCATCATGTTGGGAAGGGGTGGGGGCAATGTATGTGGGATTTATCTACAAAATTGATGAGCACATCTATTAGATTATCATCATTCTTCGTCTTCATACAAAGACGACACTTATCTATGAGACTTTGCAGAATCTCATCCCTCTGCCTATTGAGCTTTTGCATTACCCTCTCGCCATGTAGCCATCCAAGGAATGGAATACAATCCCTCACATAAAATGCTCCCACCAGCTCCAAATGGGTATCGATCATCTCCTTAAACTCTTAGACCTCTCTGCCACAACTTCTCTCGCTTGCAACTTCTCACACCTTGACTTGAATGTATAACTTTTTTTAAAAGAAACGTCTTTAATTTGAAATGAAATATGTTAAAAAAAATGTTACTATTTAAATTATACACATATTAAAGACTGTGTATTTATATAAATATTAAAGACAATGTATTTAGAAAATTTTAGTAACATTACTATAATTTTTTTAGATAAATGATATCTTAATCTTTTTTAGATAAATGATAGATTATAGTGATAGCTGTTGCAACCTTTCCACCCACGTGCAAGATATTTTTATAGAATTTATTCTAGTTTTGGTGTACTTATATTTTTATATAGAATTTGTGATGACTATCTAAAAGAATCTTATAGAGTGATTACATATTTTCAACCTTTTGTCATGACATAATAAAAAAAATTAAAAGTGTATATTTCAACCATTATGGGAGAAGATGACGGAGGCTTGTACATGCTGAAGGGATAGCCTGAACAAGCACTAGTTCATGAGTCAATTAACCAAGTGAACTATGACATAGAAGGCTTGCACATGTGCACTATAGATCACTAACGATGGAAAGGAAAGTAGTCTCATGTCTGCCATAGATCCAGGAAAAGCATGAAAGCATTTGCAAAGGACATGCACAAGGAAATAATGCAAAGAAGACATTTCCCAGCAGTGAGAGCAAGGTTAAAGGAATATTGGAGATAGTAAACACGGATGTATGTGGACCTATGTCATCTAGTTCATTAAACGGGTATGTGTACTATGTTTCCTTTATAGATGATTTCTCATGGAAGACTTGGATATATTTCTTGAAAGGGAAAAGTGAAGTTTTCAGTAAGTTGAAGGAATATAAAGCCTTGGTCGAGAACCAAACATCTGACTCTATGATCAGATAATGGTAGATATTTGACTTAAGGAGAATTCAAGGAACTCTATAGAGAGTTTGGGATTAAGAGGAAGTTGAGCACTCCATACAAACCTCAACAGAATTGGGTTGCAAAATGAAAGAAACAAACCATCATGCAGGAAGCAAAATCTATGCTACATGATCAGAATCTTTCTATGCACCTTTGGGAGGAGGAAACAAGAATAGTTGTGTATGTACAGAACTGTACTCCTCATTAAGTACTTGACAATAAGACTCCTAAAGAGGCTTTCTTAGGAGAGAAACCAGAAGTCAGCCGTCTGAGAATATTTGACTGCCTATTGTACATACATATCCCAAAGGAGAAAAGGACCGAGCTCGATTCTTCTGTGAGGAAGAGTATATTCGTAGGATACAATGATGCATCAAAGGCCTATCAAATATACTTCCCAGGATTCAAGAAGATTGACATCAATAGAGATGTAACCTTTGATTAAGACTTGACATACTTCAGATCCAGGAGGATAGCCATTCAAGAGGTCGAGGAACCTAAAGAGACTAGAGTTCGAGATATGAAAATTGGAGAAGCAATTCTAGAGGACCATGAATATTGCGACATGATAGAACCACAAGGGCCAGTAGATACATTCCTTGAGAAGGAATCCAACAAGAGGAAACCAACATGGGCACGAGAGCTCATATGAGAAGCTGAAAGGTATGGCACTCCAAAGGGAATACATAGAGAGAGAAAAATGGAAAATCCCTACAATAGCTATGTGGCTCTGTTGTGTGGCATCATTGACCGAGAACCTTCCACCTATGAAGAGGTTACATAAAAGAACGAATGGAAGGATGTGATAATCAAGGAATATTAGTCGATCATGAAGAATGATGTATGGGAGATTGTTTCGAGACCAGAAAAGAAGTCTGTCGTGACTTCGAAGTGGATCTACAAGATCAAGCATGCTACAGATTGTAGCATCGAGAAATATAAGGTGAGATTCGTAGCATGAGGCGTCTCACCGAAATAAGCCATAGAATATGAAGAGACATTTTCATCCATGGAAATGTACACTTCCATTAGGACCTGTTAGCACCCGAAATCACACCCTAAGGCTGCGGACGGTGTACCCCGGGGAAATAGAAAAACCACTTTAGGAAAGGGAGTTGGCTTCTCCAATTCCAGAGAGGGATCTCTCACAAATGTATAACAAGGCTAGACATCATAATGGAGTAAGTTTTCATAGGTTGGAGGTGGAAATGAGACGGGATATGTTGGGGCAATGGAGTCAAAAATATCAAGGAAATGTAGAGCAGTCTGCACAGAGAATGTCCACAAGAGCAAGAAAACACCTTGGTCACGGTCAATATGTTAGGGTCTGGTGATAAATGAGGAAAGATAACAACCCTTCGATGTAGAGCACCACAAGGGTGAATTATGCACCAACTTTGGAAGAAATGTTTGGTGGATTTCGGAGACAATGGCAGGAGCATATGAGTATGAATTCCAAACCATTATAGTCTAAGTCTATGACATCAAGAAAACAAAATGTAAAGAGATAAAAAGAAGCACATGCACATAAGGAAAGGAAAGCACATACTGCAACTTAAGAAATGCACACGAATTCTCACATCCACAGGTCGACATCTGGCTCTGTTCCTTGTATTAAAAATGGGTCAAATTACATTAAAAAAACCTCTCAGGTTCCAACCAGGACCAACAACCCCTTTTTTCCCTTTGTGAGAGTCCTTTTATAGCGCTTCAGGCCCCCAAGATTAATCTCAAAATAGGGCGAGAAGCTAGTTACAAATCATGATCAAAATTCTAACCAACTAGAACATGGCTTCTCTGCCATGATTTACATATATCAAAAAAACATTATGGAGCAAATACACATGCTTGGTCCAAATGGAAGCATGACGTTTCTGGCTCCGAGATTGCTGGCCTTCAAAATGACGGCTCGGGACGCCTTTGGGTGGCTCATTGTTGATTAGGCTCGAGCCATTTTCCTCTCTATTAAGTCTGCAATGTGTCTTCCTTCTTTCCATTTGTGTTCATTCTATGCTCAAAGGCACCTTTCTGCATGGGATTAAGGCTGGAAAGAAATTTTGTGTCCCTTCTATGCTCAGCCTTCCTCATAGCTCCCCCCTCTCCTGGTAACATTGTTATATGAGGGGACTTGACGAAGGGCCGCATTGCTATTGGCAGTAACAAGGCTTTGAAGTGGATTTTCATTCTTGTACTCTTTACCTCCCATGAGGAGGGTCCTTCCGTAGACAATACGGCAGGGTGCATCTTTGACCTCCTCACCACCTCAGAAAAATTTGGCAAGTGGACTTCACAAAGGCAGTGATGAAAACTTTCGACCCCCACCCCTCCAGTATGAGCATTTGCTCCAATGAGTCACCACTAGAAATGGTAATCATGTGCCGAGGATTTGGAGGTAGCGACCATGTCTGGAGGTTTTGGGGGAACATCCATGGGACATGAAAACCCAGGTACAACCCCCGTAGGGGTATGGCCCTCTATTAATACAGTAATTCCTTCACCGGCCTCACGAGGTCCATCTAAGACGATGAACATTCCTGTCATGACCTTGATGATGCCAAAAGGATCCTCTAATACAATGAATGTCTCTTCCCCGATGGTTGAAGCATCCTTGGTATAATAACTAGGGGAGTGCATGAATGTAGAGCTTTGATCGCTAACCAATAGCACACCTTGACAGACAAGTTTTTCAAACTAGATGGCCATCACAGATCTCCTCTAGAACTCTCAGAACCTTTAGCAGATTGGCACTCCAAGTTTCTCTTCCACACTCACTTAGTCTCTTTTTTTCAGTGGATCTGAAGTGTGGTGTTTATATAGAGCTGGAGAAATGGACACAGAGATGACTTGTCAGCATCCTTACACACTTTTTTGTTGATTATCATGATGAAAGCATGAGCGTGAACATGAGTCTAGGATCCCTTCTTCCCGCTGAAGATCTAGTCACACCACCTTTTTTGCTATGGCATTTCATTATTGGCTCCAGAAAAGACCTTTGGCATTTTCCCACACCATCGATCATCTGGCCTATGGAACATGGACTTGACATCCCTTACCTTTTTGTCCCTTCTTATGACGGTATCAGAACAATTCCCCTTCGTCACATCTTCTCGCTTCGTGTAGGGACCATACCTGCCTTTCGTATCTTGATTATCATGATCTTTTCTTGTTTTTCACACGTGGAATATGATGAACCTTTGGTTCCAAGAGGGTTGGTTCTGCCTTAGAGTCGATTCTCATCTACAGGCATGTTTTAATGACATCGGAGTGGTCAATTACTTGTCGTTTCAGCCTCTCAAGCATTTGTCTAAGAATATCCCGTCGACAGGACTAGGCTAAAAGGAGAAATTCGCACGTGGAAATTTCCTTTCCTCCTTAGATTGTCCTTAAAGTGATCTTTACCGGGAAGGCATGTTTTAGCCATTCGATTTGAATGCTCTCCATCTTTATCGTCCATGTGTAAAGGGTGGTTATATTTTGCTAGTCTCTGGGGATACTTGTCCCATTAATGGAGGAGTCGCTCACCATGGATATTTATTCATCAAAATCTACATCATTGAATGTTACCTCCCTTTAATCCATTCCGTGGATCGGGGGACCAAGTTTTTCGCGGAAGCCTTGATCCAGAGAAATTGATCTCGGTCGTCGATCTTTCCTCTGTCAATCCTAGCCTTTAAAACTTGTGGTCCCTTTAACTTCATTTTCATGAAAACATAAAGGTGACTTAGACTGTGTATGTGATATTCATGAAAATCGCTCTATCCGTCGATCTGGTTCACCTTCTGATCGCCATTGTCAAAGCGTTTCCTCCTTTAACATAGTTTTCAGCTAACCTGTGAATGGCATTTTGTTAGATTTTAACATTTAAGCTAGAATTATCTTAATATCTTTAACTGAGAGAATACAAATCACAAATCAAACATAAGAGGCACAAATATTTTCCTCGAGGAAACCATAAAGGAGAAAACCCCACAACTTCCTCACAGATAGAATCAACACCAAAAGTAAAACCTAAAAATAGTAAGATGATCTCCCGACAGCAGTAGTCTCTCTCTCTTTTGTCCCAGCTTCTTTCTCTCTTAGTTATGCGCTACAACTAAGTGTGAGTGAATGTGTGATAAATAGAGAGGCTCACTCTCTATTTATACTAATTCCCAACTTGAAAATAACTCACAAGGGACAGCTTCTCTAGGAGAGTCTAATAACCCTAGGGCCCCACAATTGCAGGGACTTTAACCCTTGATCAATAAGGAGGGTTACCCTGTATGAATTTACATCACTTGTTTACATTATTGAATCTCCCATGAGGAACATCGGGGCATGACATGACTCAATTACATTACAGATACTTCTTGGAATAAACATCGGGGTATAATACATAAAATATACAAATGAATACATTCTGAAGTTAAAAATACATCAACACTCCCTCTTAAATAGGAAGTTATTCTCTCGACACAATTTATCAACACAAGTATTCTTCTCTGTATCATCTGGATCATCATCAAGTTATCTTTATCTTCAAGTCATATTCATCTCTAGATTTGGATCATCATTGGATTTGGAATATCACTAGATTTGGATCATCATTGGATCTGGACCATCACTAGATCTGGATCATCACTGGATCTAGATCATCATTACTGGTGCTATCTCTCAATTCTTCTCATCATAGGAAGTTCTACAGAGCCAGCCCTTTTTCATGCTGGTTGTAGGCCTGGCCTCCATGTAGGTCTTCTTTAGCACTTATATCTGACCCTTATTTAGAACGGCCCACCCAACACTTACATTTGACCATGCGAGGAACACATCCAACATACATGTCCGAAAGGCACGCCCAGCACTCACATCTGACCATGGGAGGAACACATCCTGAATCCATGTCAGAAAGTCCCAGCACTCACATCTGACCATGAGAGGAACCAATCCAGCATTCATTTCAGAAAGGCTCTGCACTTACATCTGACCATGCGAGGAACCAATCCAACATACATGTCGAAAAGGCTCTACACTTACATCCGACCATGCGAGGAACCAATCGAGCATACATGTCGAAAGGGCTCTGCACTTACCTCTGACCATGAGAGGAACCAATCCAACATACATGTCAAAAGGGATCTGCACTTACATCTGACCATGCGAGGAACCAATCCAGCATACATGTCAGAAGGGCTCTACACTTACATCTGACCATGCGAGGAACCAATCCAGCATACATGTCAGAAGGGCTCTACAATTACATCTGACCATGCAAGGAACCAATCCAACATCCATGTCAGCAGGGATCTACACCTACATCTGACTAGGAGATGAAACAATCTAGCATACATGTCAGAAGGGCTCTTGGAACCATCACTTCCCTTTGGAGGGAACCTCGATCTAGAGAACACCAAGCTTCTCCCTAAAGTACTCAATCAGCTATATGTTCATCCGTCGCAACATACTGGAGCTTTACTGCTCCTCTCTGCACCATATCCCTAATATAGTGATATTTTATCTCGATATGCTTTGACTTGTCATGGAACATAGGGTTCTCAGACAACTTCACACAACTTTAGTTGTCGCAATATACACAAGTAGCATCCAACTGGAGATCAAATAAATTAGACAGTAGCTTCCTCAGCCATACTGCCTCACAACTAGATGAACAAGCTGCGACATACTTTTCTTCAGCTATACTTAGTGCCACGCAAGACTATTTCCTTCTAAACCAATAGATCATACCTGATCCCATACTGAAGCAACACCCTGAACTACTCTTCCTATCGATGGAACTACCTGCCCAATCTGAATCAACATAACATTCCAGCTTAATCTTCTGATTTGCCTCATACTTGATCCCATAATCAACTGTAACCTTTAGGTACCTCAGAATATGCTTTGCAGCAATCAAGTGAACATGTCTAGGATCTGTTAAGAATTGGCTCAATCTATTCACAACAAATCAAATATCTAGTCTCGTATTCATCACGAACATCAAGGACCCAATCATCTGACGATACATCATAGCATCAATCGATTCTGATGAAGCATCACTTAAAAGCTCCAAGTTTGATGCCATAGGTGTGTTCATGGCCTTGCAGTCCATCATCCCGAACCTCTTCAGGATCTCTACTACATACTTCCCTTGTCCCAGGGAGATTCCATCCACTTTCTGCCACACCTCTATGCCTAGAAAGTAGTGCATCATACCCAAGTCCTTCATTTTAAACTCGACAGCAAGCTTCCTCTTTGTATTAGTAATCAACCCATATTCACCTGTTACAAACAGGTCATCTACATACAATAGGAGTATCATTGGGTTCCCTTCTTCAAGCTTGTAGTAAAGGTTGGAATCTTCTTTACTCTTGGTAAAGCCCAAACTAGATAGGAAGCCATTAATTCTGTTGTAGCATGTCCTAGGTGCCTATTTCAAACCGTACATGGCTTTCTTCAATTTACACACATGAGACTCCTTGTCATGTGTCTCAAAACCAAGTGGATGCTCCATGTACACTTCCTCTTCTACTACACCATTCAAGAAAGCAGTCTTGACATCCATTTGGTGTATAATCCATTTCATTACTGCAGCCAAAGCAAGTACCAATCTGATGGAAGTGTATCTGGCAACAGGTGCAAAAGTTTCTTCATAATCTATCCCTTCTTTCTGGGAAAGACACGAGACACAAATTTTCTTTATATTTCTCTATGTTGCCATCTGCAGCATGCTTGATCTTATAGATCCATTTGGAAGTCATGACAGACTTCCCCTCTGGTCTTGGAACAACATCCTAGACATCATTCTTCATGATTGACTGGTACTCCTCGATCATAGCATCCTTCCATTCTTTCTTCTCTGCTGCTTCTTCGTAGTTGGAAGGTTCTTTATCAATGAAGTCACACAATAGTGCTAAATATCCTGAGTAGAACTTGGTTCTTTTCCTCTCTCTATGTACTTCTTCTAGAGCCCCATATCTTTCTGCACCTTGGATAGCCTCTTGTACCCATGCAGGTTTCCTCTTGTGAGGATTCTTCTCTTGGGGTGGATCTACAGGTTCTTGGGGTTCTTCTATTTCTCGATCTTCATCTTGATTTGCATCATTCATAGTTGTATATTGAATTCTAGGTACTTTTGTTTCTTCAGAGTCTTCAACTGGTCTCTTTCTGGATTTGTTTTAAGTTGAATCTTCATCGAATGTTACGTCTCTGATTATGTCAATCTTCTTGAATCCCAGGAAATATATTCTGTAAGCTTTCGAGATTTCAGAGTATCCCACAAATATACCCTTCTTTCCTAAAGGATCTAACTTTGTCCTTTTTTCTTTTGGAATGTGTATGTACACTAGACAGTCGAATATTTTGAGATGGCTAACTTCAGGTTTCTTGCCGGAGAAGACTTCTTCAAGTGTCTTGTTCTCGAGTACTTTATGCAGAGTACGGTTCTGTACATACACAGTTGTTCTAGCAACTTCTACCCATAGATTCATAGGAAGATCTTGATCATGAAGCATTTCCCTTGCAGCTTCCATAATCGTTCTATTCTTTCTTTCTGCAACCCCATTCTGCTGTGGATTATATGGAGTGGTTAACTCCCTCTTAATCCCTGAATCTCTCCACAATTCTTTGAATTCATTTGATGTGAATTCTCTGCCATTGCCTGATCGAAAGGTCTTGATTTTCTTTTCTGTGTGATTCTCGATCAAGGATTTGAACTCTTTGAACTTGTTGAATACTTCATCCTTGTTTTTCATGAAGTATATCCATGTCTTCCTAGAAAAATCATCAATGAAAGAAACATAGTATACATACCCACTTAATGAGCTGGATGACATCGGAGTGAATGATTTCCAAGATTCCTTTTGCTTTGTTTTCCCTACTTGAAAATGTCTTCTTTGTGTTCTTTCCTTTCGCACATCCTTTGCAAACTCCTTCATGGTTTTCTTGCATTTCTAGAATTCCTTCAACAACATTGCTTACAAGTGGTAGTGCTCTATAGTGCACATGTGCAAGCCTTCTATGCCAAAGTTCATTTGGCTCTACTGAGTCATGACCAAAGCTTGTTCTGGTTGGCCCTTCAATTTGTATAATCCTCCCTCTTGCTCTCCAATTACTATTGCATCATCAATAGTCTTTCCTTTTGGACACATGAGCACTTGGCCATCTACAAATGAAACCCTCATTCCTTTTGCATCCAATTCCTATATGGAGGGAATATTCTTCTTTAGTCCTGGTACAAACAAAACATCCTTCATTTTCATAGAATTTCAAGAGTCTATCTTGTAGGAGGATTCACCACTACCTTTTATGGGATATTGGTAGTCATCCCCAAGTTTTACCTTATGGGGTGAATTATCTTCAGATATCCTCACAAAATATTCTTTGAATCCCGTCATATTCTTGGAATCCTCACTATCAATAAGCCAATCTTTGCTTCCATGTGTGACAGTTCCTATGAGGGCAGAGATTAGAACATATTCTTCATCACTTGAAGAGTCTTCAATTTCTTGTTTGACTCTTTTGTAGTTATTCTTCTTTTTAGAACTATTCTTATTCATAGGAAAATTTCTAGCAAAGTGTCCTCTTTCATCACATGTATAGCATCTAAGGTTGGATAGATCCTTTTTTGATCTTACAGAGTTATCTTTCTGGTGAGAATGCTTACCTTGGTGATGATGATTGTTTTTTCTGCTTTTCTTGGAGTGTACTGTGAGAGCTTGATCTTCATTTCCCATCTTTTCTTCTCGAGCTACTATTCGAACTTCTTCTTGTGAGCATTCTTCCCATAGCCTACTGAACTTGATTAGCTCCTTTCTAGCACAGATTCCTTGGATGAAAGAATCCCATGACCTAGGGAGACCATTCAAGGTGGTCATCACAATATACGCATTCTCCACTACTTCAAGTTGTTCTTTGATCTGGGAGACCCTTGTAAAGTATTATTGTATGGTCTCCTTGTTCTGGATCTTTACATTCTTCAATTGGTTCCTCAAATTCATCTTCCGGTTTATGTCTTCCCTTCAAGTAGTTTGGTCAAGGAATCAAACATAGATTTAGGTGTCTTTATGGAGGACACCCGTGGTATGAGGTGATCCTTGATTTAATCAGTAATGATCCTCTTCTACATGACCAATTTATTCTTATGTAAGGCCTTATCCTCATCTCCCTCTGGAACTGGAAGCTCTTCAGTGATGTAAGAGTCCAACTCATTTTCTTCCAAGACCAGGGAGATCCTATACTTTCAAGCTCGAAATTTATCAGCTCCCTCAAGCTTTTATTCAAGATTGGTATGATGAGACATATTAATAGAGAACTTAAAATGGAAATGCAAAAGATTTAGATCTTACCAAGTTAAGATTTCAAAACTTGATCTGGAGATGAATTTCTGCAGAGCTAGTTCTCTAGTTCAGGAGCAGATTAGGGTTTGACTTTCCCGAAGTTCTACCCAACCAAAAACTTTGATCTTGATCTCTAAACTTCAATTTTGGGGAGGAGATCAATCTAGACCTGAGATCATTCAAAAATTCCACTTCTGTGGAAATCCCTAATTTCCAGCAGTAGTGTAGGGTCAAAAAATGAAAATGCTTACAATTAGATTCTACTTCGACAGAAAGATGCGCCCTAGAGAGGAGAGTCATCCCAACCTCATTTTGCTGAAAATATGTGGAGAGAGATCCAAAAAGTAGGAATCCCTAGCTTCAGTAGCTGCACAATGTCTTCTTCTCAGGTTAGCTCTGATACCATGTTAGATTTTAACATTTAAGCTAGCATTATCTTAGGATCTTTAACTGAGAGAATAACAAGCACAACAATCAAACATAAGAGACACAAAGATTTTCCTCAGAAAAACCATAAAGGAGAAAACCCTACAACTTCCTCAGAGATAGAATCAGCACCAAAAGTAAAATCCAAAAATAGTAAGATGATCTCCTGACAGCAGTTGTCTCTCTCTCTCTCTTGTCCCAACTTCTTCTTTCTCTCTCAGTTATGCACTACAACTGAGTGTGAGTGAATGTGTGATAAATAGAGAGGCTCACTCTCTATTTATACTAATTCCTCACTTGACAATAACTCAGTAGGGCTGACTTCTCTAGAAGAGTCTAATAACCCTAGGGCCCCACAACTGCGGGGACTTTAACCCTTGATCAATAAGGAAGGTTACCCTCTATGACTTTACATGACTTGTTTACATTATTGAATCTCATGATAGGAACATCGGGGCATGACATGACTCAATTACATTACAAATACTTCCTGGAATAAACATCAGGGTATAATACATAAAATATACAAGTGAATACATTCCGAACTTACAAATACATCAACACATTTTACATGCATTTTAGGATGTGGTCGCCCCATTTTTCCTTCTTTGTCATCTCGCAAGGAGTGAAAAGAAAAATAGTGCTAACAAGTGGCTCCATCTAGGGATGCTATCCTCCCTGTGAGGTAGCAAAGAACAATGTAAACAAAGTGCCAAAATCCATTGGGCGGCTCTTCCAGCTTTGCTGCAATCTTTCAAAAATGCTCCAAAGGACCAAAATTAGGCCAAATGACAGAAACAATTGAGAAACTAAGATGAAAATCAAGAAAAACTACTTATAAGGGAAATGCTCATCACGTCGACCTTATTCATTTCTACCTACCTATCCTATCTAATGGACTTCATCAGCTGGTCAAGTAATTTCTAACTTCCAGTGAAGCCAGCCAAGAAAATGGTCACAAAAATCCCATTTCTTCTTGTGCGGTATGAAGAAAACTACTAAAAGACTCACTGACACTGAGTTATAACAATGAAATTGATCTTTATAATAAATATCTAACCATACATTACCATTTTCTAGCTGCCCCATGTATTTCTCTATCGGATCGTAGAAACCCCGATGGTTGCCGAATTCTTCAGTTGTTAGTTGGACGTGACAAAAATGTTCCAATTTCGATTCTTCCAACATCATGTAGAGGCGACGTCTCAAAAAAAATGGGAGGTGTCCTCTTGATATTTTGTACCTGTGGCATCAACCTTTTTGTGCGAGATTCCATAATTCATGGCTTGATTTCTCACAAGTGTCGTGAAAAAAGTAGTGTTGCGTTCCTCAATAGAACTGGGCACATCTACTTCCTAGTCAAAAAATATTTCCATATAATCGGGTACATGACCATAAGGAACACTGTAGCATTTGGAGAAATCTTTCATCTTCCTGTCTCGGGAAAATTGCTCAAGAAATAACCCCTCCTACTCAAAATCGGGTTGGTTTCCAAAGGAACCATGTAAAGAGTGCTCTAGGAAGTTTTCAAATGATGCATCGTGTTCTTGGCTCTAGATCTCGGGAAGTAGAATTTCATCTTTCAGACTTGCTTTAGCAAGGGTCCAGTCATCCTCCCCAGTGGGGCCAAGAAAGAAAAACATCTCCCCTTGATATGGGGTCCTTGGGTTAAGGATGTATGAAGAGGTCCTGATTCTAGCAACCTCGTCTTTTTCCCTGTTAAGTCTCAGGCCTGCAGGATCTCCAACTATTTTTCTAGGCACATCATCTGAGTATTTTTCCTCATATTCATCATATATATGTGTGCCACGGTCTCTTTAGAGGCCACCATGGATGCAACTTGCAATAGGTTGGTCGCAATATCAAAGGAATGGACTAATAAAACTGCCCACTTTTCCACCCCCTGGCTAATCTTGTTTCTGTATACTAGAGGAAAATGCAAGTTTCCAAGGGAATTCCTCCACCATCTCATGCACCTCTACCTGGCCCAACTCCTCATCATTTTCATTAGTACCACCCTGGTCGAGGATATTTCCCGACAATCTGAAATTTTCTTCGACGTCCAATGCATCAACAAACATTCTCTATAATGATGTCGATTTTCTTTCCAATAGAAATAAAGACAAATCGAAAGGAAAAACAGACGTATAATGTAGTTTTGCCACACCCTCTAAGGGCTGAATTTATTTGGGCATGCCATAATAGAAACTCGTGAACCTTCTGTTGAAACTTGACGTAGCTTCACCTTCACGTTTCCTCATAGAATAAAACTCTGAAAGCACCTGGTTTAATGACCTCATTTCACCCCTAAAATCTAGGAACATACAAGAAAATTCCTCCCATGTATTAATGGATTCCGACTGCAAATGTATGAACCATTTTTTGAAACAGCCTTGCAAATATTTGGAAAAAGCTCTAATACAAACATCATCACTCTCTATCTCAAAAAGATCAAGAAAATATTCAAAATCCTGTAAATTTTTCTCAGCTGTAAGGCCTTCATTTTCTCCATCAAACTCAGGGAGGTATTTATAGTGTTTTTTACGAAAATCATGAAGGATCTGAGGCAGGCGAAGAGGCATGTATCGACTTTGGTTATTTTGTACAACGCAGTCTTGTGGAAAATATATGCTCTCGGAAACAGTATCATGGGACCCATCAGGCTGCCTCTTAATGTTAGGGGTCTCGGGAGGAGGGTCTAGAATAGAATCAGATGTACAAGACGAAGAGATACTCTCTGATAGTAGGGAAGGATATATAGGAGTGAACTCGTGAATTTTCTTGGGGTGAAATAAGCCATGACAAACTATTCTAACAAAATTAGGAAAAGAGAAAGAAATATTTACAAGAAGAGCCAAGACATTCTAGAGAAATTTGAATCTTAATTATCTCATCTTCTCTTCAAACCTACCCATGCCTTCACAGTGAATTCATGCACATTGCAGAATCCTCCAATGCCTTCTTGGAAACTTAACTTTCAATACTACGACATTAGTGGAGTTGTCGCAGTATTGGAAACATGGGTTTATGGAAGTCACCAGGTGAAAGATTCATTTTCTTATGGATTCCTGACTGTTGTTCACCATCAATAGTCTGGTCTACGACCCTATCGTCCATAGTTTCAGGAGGATTTGAACCTTCCTCCTCGTATCGGTCTTTTCAACCGTCAATCTCCCCAGTGGAGTCATCTTCTAGAAATTTTAACGTGGAGTCGCCAAGGAAAATGATGCAACCTTTTGCACACGTAGGGATCTCTTTTTTCCCACATAAACCTGTATTTCCTTGAATCTTTGTCGTTCTTCCTAGGGAATATTTTCAATTTCATCCCTGGTAACGGCGCCAGTTTGTTAGCACCCGGAATCGCACCCTAAGGCTACGGAGGGCATACACCAAGGAAACAGCAGAACCACTTTAGGAAATGGAGCCAGCTTCTTCGATTATAGAGAGGGATCTCTCACAAGTGTATAACAAGGCAAGACATATCGTCACAAAGTAAGTTTTCGGAGGTTGGAGGTGGAAACGAGACGAGATATGTTGGTGCAATGGAGTCAAAAATATCAAGGAAACGTAGAGCAATCTACACTGAGAATTTCCACAAGAGCAAGATAACACCTTAGTCACGGTCAATATGTTAGGGTCTGGTGATAAATGAGGAAATATGACAGCCCGTTGATGTAGAGCACCACAAGGGTGAATTCTGCACCAACTTTGGAAGAAATGTTTGGTGGATATTGAAGACAATGGTAGGAACATATGAGTATGAATTCCAAACCATTATACACTAAGTCTATGACATGAAGAAAACAAAATGTAAAGAGATAACAAGAAGCACATGCACATAAGGAAAGGAAAGCATAGACTCCAACTTAAGAAATGCACAAGAATTCTCACATCCATAGGTCGGCATTTGGCTCTGTTCCTTGTATTAAAAATGGGTTAAATTACATAAAAAAACCTCTCGGGCTCCAACAAGGACCAACAACCCTTTTTTCCCCTTTGTGGGAGTCCTTTTAGAATGCTTCAGGCCCCCGATATTAATCTTGAAATAGGGTGAGAAGCTGGTTACAATCCACGATCAAAATTCTAACCAACTAGAACGTGGCGTTTCTGCCACAATTTACATATATCAAACAAACATTATGGAGCAAATACACATGCTTGGTCCGAATGGTAGCGTGACGTTTCTGGCTCCAAGCTCATTGGACTTGAAAACAACGGCTTAGGACACCTTTGGGTGGCTCATTTCTGACTGGGCTCAAACCATTTACCTCTTTGTCGAGTCTGCAATGTGTCTTCCTTCTTTCCATTTGTGTTCATTATGTGCTCAAAGGCACCTTTCTGCATGGGATTAAGGCTAGCAGGAAATTTTGTGTCCCTTCTATGCTCATCCTTCCTCATAGCTCCCCCCTCTCTTGGTAACACTATTATATGAGGGAAATTGAAGTAGGGCCACATTGCTCCTATCAGTAATAAGCCTTTGAAGTGGCTTGTCATTCTTGTACTCTTTACCTCGCATGAGGAGGGTCCTCCTGTAGGAAATACGGCAGGGTGAGTTTTCGACCTTCTCACCACCTCAGAAAAAGTTGGCAAGTGGACTTCACAAAGGCAATGATGAATACTTTGGACTCCCACCCCTCCAGTATGAGCATTTACTCCAATAGGTCGCCACTAGAAATGGTCATCACGTGCCGAAGCTTTGGAGGCAGCGACCATGTCTAGAGGTTTTGGGGGAACATCCATGGGACATGAAAACTGAGGTACAACGCTTGCAGGGGTGTGTCCTTCTATTAAGACACTAATTCCTTCACCAGCCTCAAGAGGTCCATCTAATACGATGAACATCCTTGTCACAACCTTGCTGACACCAGAAGGATCCTCTAATACAATGAATGTCTCTTCCCCAATGGTTGACGCATCCTTGGTGTAATAACTAGGGGAGTGCAGGAATGCAGAGCTGTTCTCACCAACCAACAACACACCTTGACAGACAAGTTTTTCAAACTAGACGGCCATCACGGATCTCATCTAGAACTCTCTGAACCTTCATTAGAGTGGTACTCCAAGTTTCTCTTCCACACTCACTTAGTATCTATTTTTCAGTGGCTCTAAAGTGTGGCATTTATATAGAGCTGGAGAGATGGACACGGTGATGACCCGTCAGCATGCTTTCACACTTTGTCATCGATTAACATGATTACAAGATGAGTGGGTACACAAGCCTAGGATCCCTTCTCCCGCTGAAGATCTAGTCATGCCACCTTCTATGTTGTGGCACTTCATTATTGGCTGTGGAAAATACCTTTGGAGTTATCTCACACTGTCAACCATCTGGCCCATGGCACATGGACTTGATGTCCCTTACCTTTTCCTCCCTGCTAATGACTGTATCATAACAATTCCCCTTCATCGCATCTTCTTGCTTCATGTAGGGACCATACCCGCCTTTCGTATCTCAATTATCATGATCTTTTCCCAATTTTCACATGTCGAATTCCATGAACCTTTGGTTTCAGGAGGGTTGGTTCTTCCTTGGAGCCGATTCTCATCTATAGACATGTTTTAATGACATCGGAGTGGTCAATTACCCGTTGTTTCAGCCTCTCGAGAATCTTTCTGAGAATATCCCATCGAGAGGACCTGGCCGGAAGGATAAAATTGCATGTGGAAACGTCCTTTTCACCTTAGAATAACCTTAATGTGACCTTTACCGGGCGAGAATTTTTCAGCCATTCAATCTGAATGCTCTCCATCTTTATTGTCCATGTGTAAAGGGAAGTTGTACTCCATGAGTCTCTGGGGCTACTTATCATGTGCTTGTCCCATCAGTGGAGGCATCTCTCACCGTGGACATTTCTTTGTCAAAATATACACCATTGAATGTTACCTCCCTTTAACCCATTTCACAGATCTGGGGACCAAGTTTTCCACGGGCGCTTTGATCCGATGAAATTTATCTCGGTAGTTGATCTTTCCTCTGTCGATCCTAGCCTTTGAAACCTATGGTCCCTTTAACTTCGTTTTCTCAAAAACATAAAGGCGACTTGGACTATGTACATGATATTCATGAAAATCGCTCTATCTGTAGATCTGGTTCTCCTTCTGATTTCCACCGTCGAAGCGCTGCCTCCTTTAACCTAGTTTTTGGCTAACCTATGAATGGAATTTTACATGCATTTTAGGATGTGGTCACCCCATTTTTCCTTCTTCATCATATCGCAAGGAGTGAAAATAAAAATAGTGCTAACAGGACAATACTTGCTTTGGAGGTAGTTATGAAATGGAAAATACACTAGATGGATGTCAAGAAAGCTTTCTTGAATGGTGTAGTCGAAGAGGAAGTGTATGTGGAATAACCACTGGGATTGAAGACACATGATAGGAATACCCACGTGTGCAAATTAAAGAAGGCCTTGAATGGATTAAAACAAGCACCAAGGACATGGTATGATGGGATGGATAGCTTCCTGATGAGATTGGGATTTACCAAGAGTAAAGCGAATTCCAACCTCTACTTCAAGGTGGAAGATGAAAGACCAATGATACTTCTGCTATATCTCGATGACTTGTTTCTAATAGGGGAAGAGGAAATCATTAAATATGCAAAGAGGATAATTTATACAGAGTTCGATATGAAATACCTAGGTATGATGCACTACTTCTTAGGCATGGAGGTGTGGCAGAGTGCAGATGGGATCTTCCTTGGTTAAGTAAAATATGCAGTGGAGATTCTAAAGAGATTCAGAATGATGGACTGCAAGGAAATGGCCACACCTATGGAATCAAAATTAAAGATTTTGAGTGATACTTCATCTAAGAAGATCGATGCCATGATGTATCATCAAATTATTGGCTCGTTGATGAATTTGACAAATACGAAACCAAACATATGCGTTGCGATGAACAACCTGAGCGAGTTCCCGATGGATCCGAGAAATGTTCACATGATAGATGCAAAGCATATATTGAGGTACATAACAGCTACAGTGGATTATGGGCTCAAAGATGATGCGAATCAGAAGATTAACCTACATGGTTATGTTGATTTGGATTGGGAAGGTAGTGCCATTGATAGGAAGAGCACCTCAGGTTGTTGCTTCAGTTTGGGATCTGGCATGATCTCCCAGTTCAGCAGGAAGCAATAATGTGTGGCATTGAGTACATTCGAGGCAGAGTATGTTGCCTCTTGCTCGACTAGTTGCGAGGTAGTGTGGCTTTGAAAGATACTGTCTAACTTGTTTGATCTCCAGTTTGATGTGACTTGTATCTTCTGCAACAATCAAAGTTGCATGAAGATTTCAGAAAATCCTATGTTCCATGACAAGTCGAAGCACATCGACATCAAGTTCCACTATATCAGGGATATGGTGCAGAGAGGAGCAATGATGCTCCAGTACATGGAAATAAAGGAGCAGGTAACCTATGTGTTGACCAAGCCTCTTCAATGATACTTCTGCTATATCTCGATGACTTGTTTCTAATAGGGGAAGAGGAAATCATTAAATATGCAAAGAGGAGAATTGCTACAGAGTTCGATATGAAATACCTAGGTATGATGCATTACGTCTTAGGAATGGAGGTGTGGCAAAGTGCAGATGGGATATTCCTTGGTCAGGTAAAATATGCAGTGGAGATTCTAAAGAGATTCAGAATGATGGACTGCAAGGAAATGGCCACACCTATGGAATAAAACTTGAATATTCTAAGTGATACTTCATCTAAGAAGGTCAATGCCACGATGTATCGTCAAATTATTGGCTCGTTGATGAATCTGAAGAATACGAAACCAAACATATGCATTGCGATGAACAACCTGAGCGAGTTCCCGATGGATCTGAGAAATGTGCACATGATAGATGCAAAGCATATACTGAGGTACATAAAAGGTACAGTGGATTATGGGCTCAAAGATGATGCAAATCAGAAGATTAACCTACATGGTTATGTTGATTCGGATTGGGAAGGTAGTGCCATTGATAGGAAGAGCACCTCAGGTTGTTGCTTCAGTTTGGGATCTAGCATGATCTCCCAGTTTAGCAGGAAGCAATAATGTGTGGCACTGAGTACATTCGAGGCAGAGTATGTTGCCTCTTGCTCAACTAGTTGCGAGGTAGTGTGGCTTTGAAAGATAATGTCTAACTTGTTTGATCTCCAGTTTGATGTGACTTGTATCTTCTGCAACAATCAAAGTTGCATGATGATGTCAGAAAATCCTGTGTTCCATGACAAGTCGAAGCACATCGACATCAAGTTCCACTATATCAGGGATATGGTGCAGAGAGGAGCAATGAAGCTCCAGTACATGGAAATAAAGGAGCAGGTAGCCTATGTGTTGACCAAGCCTCTTGCGAGAGTGAATTTCAAGTACTTAAGAGAAATACTTGGTGTGATCCAGATCGATATCCATCGAAAGACAGAGTGATGTGTTATAGCATAGCTAGAGAGACAGGTTGTCTGAGCGTAAAATCCTAGCGAAGCTCGTAGGTTGCTCATTCATTATCACCCCTGTAGGTTGTCCTTGGATGTAATCGGACCTGGTGAAGCTCGTAGGTTACCCTTGGATGTAATCAGTCTTGATATGTTACAAAAGCATAATATCTCACATGGGAAATGAGACAGGTTGTTCGAGCAGGAAAAATCCTAGTGCAGTAGAATGCTCAGACGTAATCAGTCCTGTAGTTTGTCCTCAGATGTAATCATTCTTGATGAAGCTCGTAGTTTATCCTTAGATGTAATCAGTCCTCATATGGTTTATCCAAATGTAAAATGAGACCTAGAATAGTACACATGTTATTCATATGTAATATGCCCCATGGGTTGTGTGAGTGTAAAAATGAGACCTAGCATGGTATGCAGGTTACTTGGATGTAACATGCCCCAAAGGTTATCTGAACAGAAAAGATCCTGGACGCAGGTTGTTCAGATGTAATCCCTTGAGTTTGATCTAGAACGAAAAAAGTCTCGATGTAGAAGTTTGTTGGGTCATAATCATTCGTTACATATATATCCATATATGTGTGTTCCCATGTTGCGATGATAAGGTCATGAAGCACAAGAGGTCCACCTAGGCAGTTCTCTGATATAACGCACGTTGGCCGTGGATTCTTTGTGTTTTTTTTTTGTTTTGTGCAGGACAAAAGAGATGATATGGATACGATGAGAAGAAGGTAGAAGATGCAGGTTATTTCCATGGAAATTTAAATAAGGTCCTGGACAGTTCCTATGTGATGGCTTGGTCGAGATGTGATGAAGACCTAGAAGAGGACTAGGCCTACATTCAGCCTAGAAAAGGGTTGGCTCTGTAGAAACATCTGATGATAGATAGTATGGTACGATGATCAAATAATAAGATGATGATGGTAGCAGCTATGATGATGACTCTATAACTCGGTGATGATGACTCCACGATGAAGACTTGACCAGATGAGTTGATGACTGTGAAGAGAGAGAATAAATTCATAGTTAAGAGAGAGTGTTGATGTATTTGTAACTTTAGAATATATTCTGATGTATATTATCATTATATGTTCTTGTACCCTCATTGGGGATTTGTTTACCCCCTTACGGGATTTCTTAATTGTGTATATACCTTGAGGTACAACCTCTGTTGTAAGTCGAGGAAACAGTCCCTAGTGTAACATCATGTAATGTGTATTCAGAGCCTCTATCGGAGAAGTCAACCATGTTAGGGAAGACAAGTGCACCCCAGTATTATGTTTGGTCAGTGACTTAAAAGGTAATAATAGGGAGGCACTCTCCCTCATTTATAAACACCTCACACTCTCAAGTTTGCATGAGAGAGATAGAGACAAAGGGAGGAGAGATAGATAGTTGTTGAATACTTCTTATTACTGCTTTTGATCATCTTACTATTCTGAAGAAGTTTGCGAGATTTTCTTCTTTATGGTTTCCTCGATAAAAATATTTGTTCCTTGTGTATCTCTTATATCTTATGCATCTAGTTGTACTTGTTATTATTTCAGACAAATATCCTAATCAAAATAATAAGATCTAGAAAAACTAACATCAATAACTTGGACTAGCTTCATGACTACAAAATTGAAGCTGTAATATGAAAAATTTCTTCAATTGAGAATTTAAGGACCTTGGTATTTCTTCTTACAAGTGTAGAGGATCGTTCTTTTATTCCACTATAATGTTCCCAAATGGAGATTCAAATCAATAGCTCATTTTGACTAGTTTTGGACAAGGATTTTAAAACTAAGACTCAAACACCACTAAAAAGCCCCAAAATTTTCCCAGATGGATATTTAGGCCTGATAAAATTTGAATACAAACTACAACAACCTAAATAGACTACCAACTTTGACCACCGCACATCTACTGGGCTACATCACGACTCGATCGACCTTTTACAAAAGACAAAGAATTTGAGGCAATATCCCCGAGAATCATGTGGAACCTAAAGGAATTTGGTGCATATTGGAAGTGTATATGCTGTATATAAATACCTACCTATTATTTAGACACTGAGATAAAATATTAGACTTGGTTTGGGTTGAATTTTGGAGATTAATAGAAAACTAGGAAACTGGGACTGTTTAACTTGCTAACTTCTAGGCAAACTCAAATAGAATAGAGGGTAAAAACTTGCATATTTAAGGCTTGGAATTAGTATAGATTGGTCCTATCCATAAACATCAACTTTCATATAATATTTTTGAGTGGCAAAAGTCAGTTAATTATGTAGAATCAAGAAACTAGTCAAATTTAACACCACAACTAGAGCATAGAAGAAATATTCATAAGAGTACACAATTTTTGCATGATTGAAAATTAATACTGAGATATGTTCTTCAAGAGGACATTAATTACATCATAGGGATGCAATGGTAGTGTTTCCTCCTTTCACACACCTGGGTTACGTGGCATAAATCTTCAAGCCACTCGGTGTGTCCTTGGGGGAAAGTCTCGAGTCAAGGCTGTCACCTTGTTCTTAACTCCTCCGTTCAAGCTAAATCCTAATGAAGCCAAGGGGGGTAGACCCTATTAAATTAATAAAGATAATTACTTAGTGTGATGGTGTTATATTGATTAAGTTTTTTTAGGAGTTTTGAAATTAACAAGTGGAAACAAAAGATAACAAGATGCAAGATTTAAAGAAGATAAGCACAGTAATGACATTCAATATATATATAATCGAAATAATTGATCAAATAAATCACCAGTGCCTTAAATGGAGTCAATAGAGAAAATAATGTGCTTTCATACGCTTGAAATAATGTTTTGCAAATGTCTCTTGGTAGATTTTAAATTAATGTGTAATCTGAATGAATTAAATTAGGTGAAAAGGGGACTCCAGATATACCCGAGGGGTACTTGGTGTTGATGTAATTGTAACTTCGGAATGTATTCACTTGTATTTCTTATGTATTGTAACCCGGTGTTTATTTAGAGATGTATTTGTAATGTACTTGACTCATTTCATGCCCTAATGTTCCTATCGGGAAGTTTCTATAATGTAAACAAGTCATGTCAAGTCAAGGTGGTTAACTCTCTTATTGTCTAAGGGTTAAAGTCCCTACATTTCCGGGGCACTAGGGTTATTAGACTCACCTAGTGAAGTCGGACCTAGTTAGGTTTAGTCAAGTCAATAATTAGTATAAACAGAGAGCTAGCCTTTCTATTTATCACACACTCACTCACACTCAGTTTTAGCGCATAGCTGAGGAAGAGAAAGACACTGGGGCAAGGAAGAAGGAGGTTACTACTGTCGGGAGATCATCTTACTGTTTTTGGGTTTCACTTTGGTGTTGATTCTATCTCTGAGGAATTTGCGGGGTTTTCTCCATTTATGGTTTTCTCGAGGAAAAACACTGTGTTCATTGTCTCTTGTGTTTGATAGATGTGCTTGTTGTTCTCTCAGTTAAAGATCCTAATGTTATGCTAGCTTAATGTTAAAAATCTAACACGGTATCAGAGCTAACCTGAGAAGAAGACATTGTGCAGCTGCAGGAACTAGGGCTTCCTATTTTGTGGATCTCTCTCCACATATTTTCAGCAAAACTAGGGTGGAATAACTCTCCTCCCTAGGGCGCTTCTTTCTGTCAAAGCAGAATCCAATTCTGAGGTTTTTCAGTTTTGGACCCAACAATACTGCCGAAAATTAGGGCTTTTCACAGAAGTGGAATTTTTCAATGAGCCCAGGCATGGATTGATCTCCTCCCCAAAATTTAAGTTAGGGATCAAATTCAAAGCATTTGGTTGGACAGAACTCCAGAAAAAAAAACCCTAATCTGCTCTTGAACTAGCACTACATGATTTCAGATCCAAATCCAGATCCGACATCTTTGACTTGGTAATATCTAAATATTTTGTATTTCCACTTGAGGTTCTCAATTAAGATGTCTAATCATACCCAGCTTGATGAAAAGCTTGAGGGAGATGATAACTTCCGAGCCTGGAAGTATAGGATCTCCCTGGTCCTGGAAGAAAATAAGTTGGACTCTTGTATCATTGAGGAGGTTCCAGTTCTAGAGGGAGATGAGGCCAAGGCTTTACATAAGAAGAAGTTGGTTATGGAAAAGAGGATCATTTCTGATTCTATCAAGTATCACCTCATACCATAGGTGTCCTCCCTCGAGACCCCTAAATCCATGTTTGATGCCCTAACCAAACTGTTTGAAGGAAAGAACATCAATCAAAAGATGACTCTAAGGAACCAGTTGAAGAATGTTAAGATACAGAATGAGGAGACCATCCAGTCATACTTCACAAGGGTGTCCCAGATCAAAGAACAACTTAAAGCAGTACATAAAGAAGTGGAGAATGCATAAATTGTGATGACAACCTTGAATGGCCTCCCTAGGTCATGGGATTATTTCATCCAAGGAATCTGTGCTAGAAAGAAGTTAGTCAAGTTCAGTAGATTGTGGGAAGAATGTTCTTAAGAAGAATCTCAGATAGCAGCTCGAGAAGAAAAGATGGGAAGTGAAGATCAAGCTCTCATAGTACACTCCAAGAAAGGAAGAAGGGAAAATCATCATCAACAAGGTAAGCATTCTCATCAAAAAAATAGCATTGCAAGAAGGGATCCATCCAAACTTAGATGTTATACATGCGATGAAATAGGACATTATGCTAGAAATTGTCCCATTAATAAGAATGGATCCAAGAAGAAGATGAACTCCAAAAGAAGACATCATTCTCACACTACTGAGGATGATGATCCTTCAAGGAAGAGAGTAAAACAAGAAAGTGAAGACTCTTCAAGTGAAGATGAATATGTTCTGATCTTTGCTCTCACGGGACCTATCACTCATGGAACCAAAGATTGGCTTATTGACAGTGGGGCTTCCAAACACATGACAGGTTTCAAAGAATCCTTTGAGAAACTATCCAAACATAATTGACCCCATAAGGTGAAACTTGGGGATGACTACCAATATCCCATAAAAGGTAGTGGTGAATCCTCCTACAAGCTAGACTCTGGAAAGTCTATGAAAATGAAGGATGTCTTGTTTGTACCAAGAATGAAGAAGAATCTTCTATCCATATCAGCATTGGATGCAAAAGGCATGAGGGTTGCATTTGTAGATGGCCAAGTCCTCATATGGTCAAGAGGAAAGACTATTGACGATGCAATAGTGATTGGAGAACAAGAAGGAGGTTTATACAAATTGAAGGGCCATCCAGAACAAGCTTTGGTCCATGACACAGTAGATCCAAATGAACTTTGGCATAGAAGGCTTGCACATGTGCATTACAGAGCACTACCACTTGCAAGCAAAGTTGTTGAAGGTCTTCCATAAATTCAAGCAAAACATGAAGGGATTTGCAAAGGATGTGCGAAAGGAAAGAATACAAAGAAGACATTTCCAAGTAGCGAGAGCAAGGCAAAAGGAAACTTGGAAATCATCCACTACGATGTATGCGTACCAATGTCATCAAGTTCACTAAGTGGGTATGTATACTATGTTTGTTTTATTGATGAATTTTCTAGGAAGACATGGATTTACTTCATGAAGAACAAAGCCAAATTTTTTAGCAAGTCCAAGGAATTCAAAGCCTTGATCGAGAACCACACAGAAAAGAAGATCAAGACCTTTCAATCAGATAATGACGGACAATTCACATCAAATGAATTCAAAGACTTATGTAAAGAATCAGGGATTAAGAAGGAGTTGTCCACTCCTATAATCCACAAAAAAATGGGGTTGTAGAAAGGAAGAATAGAACTATCATGGAAGCTGCAAGACTAATGCTTCATGATCAAAATCTTCCCATGCATCTATGGGAAGACATTGCCAGAACAACGGTGTATGTACAGAACTGTACTCCACAATGAGTACTTGAGAACAAGACTCCTGAAGAAGTCTTGTTCAGCAAGAAACCAGAAGTCAACCATCTTAGAATATTCAGTTGTCCAGTGTACATACACATTCCAAAAGAGAAGAGAATGAAACTAGATCTTTCAGGAAAGAAGGGTATATTTGTGGGATACTCTGAAAGCTCAAAGGCTTACAAAATATACTTCCTAGGATTCAAGAAGATCGACATCAGCAGGGATGTAACATTTAATGAAGACACAGCTTACAACAAATCCAGAAAGAGACCTGTTGAAGAACCTGACGAAGCAGAAGCACCCATAATTCATGATACAACCATGAACGAAGAAATTCAAGAAGAAGATCGAGAATTTGAGGAACCACAAAGACCTGTAGATCCATCTTAGGAGAAGAATCCTCACAAGAGGAAACCTGCTTGGGTATGAGAAATTATCCAAGGTGTAGAAAGATACGAGGATCCAGAAGAGAATCTGTTGGTTGTGGAGCCTAATCTTCCAGATCCAGAGATATTATTCAGTTGTGATTGTAACCCAGGAGTATTGTACACTCATTCCCTCTGCCTTGGGGTTCGGGGTAGCGCCCCGAAAAAGGGGGTTTGGGGGAAACACCCCTGAAGCACGGGGGTTCGAGGTTAACGCCCCTCAGAGATGAGGGTTCAGGGACAGCTCCCCCTTGAAACGAGGTTCGGGGGTGGAGCCCTCGACAAAATTTTTTGGGATGTGTGTTGGCCTACAGTATTGCGGACCCATGGTATTGGGTTAACCCTAGAATTTTCCCACTGTATTTATTCTATAAAAGAAAGCTTTGTAAAACGACTGAGTATGGTATTGTATTGGATTGGAAGAGAGACTGTGAGAGTGTGAAGAGGAAGTGCAGCGGTTTTGCTGCAGGGTGTATCCCTTCATCTTTTTGGACTGTAATAAGAGGATTGGCAATTTATTTGTGGATGTAGCCCATAGTTTGGGTGAACCACGTTATATTTGTGTCTCTCCGTAATGTTTTAATGTGTTTTGCATCTGGTTTATTGATTTAACGGTATATCTATTATTGCTCTGTGGTCCTATTTTCTAACAGAATCACAGAGAAAGAAAGAGAACCAGATCCTGCTCCAGATACATAGCCTTACTATGTGATGTTATCAATAAAGAAATGTCCAACTATGAAGAAGCGAAAGAATGAAAAGAATGGAAGGATGCTATGATTGAAGAATATCAATCAATCATGAAGAATGATGTTTGGGATGTTGTCCCAAGACCAGAAGAGAAGTTGGTTGTAACTTCCAAATGGATCTACAAGATCAAGCATGCTACAGATGGTAGCATAGAGAAATATAAGGCAAGATTTGTGGCTTGTGGCTTCTCATAGAAGGAAGGAATAGATTATGAAGAAACCTTTACACCTGTAGCCAGATACACTTCCATCAAATCGGTACTTGATTTGGCTGCAGTAATGAAATGGAAGATACACCAAATGGATGTCAAGATTGATTTCTTGAATGGTGTAGTGGAAGAGGAAGTGTATGTAGAATAACCACTCGGTTTTGAGATGCATGACAGGGAGTCTCATGTGTGCAGATTGAAGAAATCCATGTACGGTTTGAAACAGGAACCCAGGCCATGGTACGACAGAATTGATAGCTTTCTATTCAGTTTGGGCTTTACCAAGAGTAAAGCAGATTCCAACCTTTACTACAAGGTTGAAGATGGCAACCCAGTGATGCTCCTACTGTATGTAGATGATCTGTTTGTAACATGTATGGATGTGTTGATTGTTGATACGAAGAGAAAGCTTGCTTCCAAGTTTGAAATGAAGGACTTGGGTATGATGCATTATTTCCTAGGTATGGAGGTCTGGCAGAATGCGGATGGAATCTCCCTTGGACAAGGGAAGTATGCAGTAGAGATTTGAGATGATGGACTGCAAGGCCATGACCACACCTATGGCATCAAACCTGAATCTATTGAGTGATGCTTCATCAGAGATGGTTGATTCTATGATGTATCATTAGATGATTGGGTCCTTGATGTACCTGATGAACACGAGACCAGACATTTACTTTGCTGTGAACACCTTGAGCCAGTTCTTGACAGATCCAAGATATGTTCACTTGATTGTTGCAAAGCATATTCTGAGGTACCTGAGAGGTACAATTGATTATGAGCTCAAGTACGAGGTGAATCACAAGATTAATGTGAAGGGTTATGTTGGTTCAGATTGGGCAGGCAGTGCCATCGATAGGAAGAGCACTTCAAGGTGTTGTTTCAGTATGGGATTAGGTGTGATATCTTGGTTAAGCAGGAAGCAATCCTATGTGGCAATGACTACAACTGAAGCAGAGTATGTCACAGCTTGTTCAGCTAGTTGTGAGCCAGTATGGCTGCGGAAGCTACTGTCTAATTTATTTGATCTCCAGATGGATGCTACTTGTATACATTGTGACAACTAGAGTTGCATAAATTTGTCAGAGAATCTAGTGTTCCATAACAAGTCGAAGCATATCAAGATCAAGTATCACTATATCAGGGATATGGTGCAGAGGGGAGCAGTGAAGCTCCAGTATGTTGCGACGAAGGAACAAATAGCTACTGTGTTGATGAATTCGTTGGCTAGGATGAAGTTCGAGTACTTCAGGGAGAATCTTGGTGTTCTCCATATCGAGGTTTCCTCCAAAGGGAAATGATGAGACCCAAAGCCATTCTGACATGAGAGGATTGGTGTTGAAATAATGTAACTTCGAAGAATATTCTTTATATATCTTTTGTGGTCCCCGATGGTCCAACCGGGAGAACCTCTTGTATTACATTGTACCTCGATGCTCCTAATCGGAAGAACTAATAAGAGTCATGAGGTAGTCCCCTCTAATTGTAAAGGTGGGTCATCATCACCCCAGTGTGGTTACTTGAGCCTACATGTGTAACTCGAGCCTACATGAGTTAACTTAAGCCGACATGTCTATTGAGTAAACTTTAAGTAAACGGATGAATATAAATATAGGTGTAGTGCTCCTCATTTGTGACACACACACTCACTTGGAATGGCGCACTTGTGGAGGAAAGGAGTTGCTAGAGAAGGAGGAGAATCAGGTTTTTGATCTCCTTGTTGGTTTTACCTTTTTCCCATTTGGGGCATCTATATTGAGGAGGCTTTTGCTGGGTTTTTCCCTTTAGGGTTTTCCCAGGATAAATCTGTGTTGTTCTTGTGATACTGTTTCTTTCAGTGATCCTGCTTTATATGCTTTTATTATGAAAAATGAAATGATATACTGATGTCTTAGTAAAGCATATGAAAAATTAACATGGTATCAGAGCTAACCTGAATAGGGCAGCTTTCACAAGTTACAGAAGCTAGGGATTCTTATTTTTTGGTTCTCTCTCCACAATCAATCAGCTAGGGATTCTTATTTTTTGAAGGGTGCATCATTCTGTCGAAGCGGAATTCGATTCCGAGCATTTTCAATTTTTGATGTGGAAATTAGGGATTTCTACATAAGAAGAATTTTTTAGTGAGACCAGAATAGGATTGTTCTCCTCATCAAAACTAAAGTTTAGAGACCTAGATCAATATTTTTGGTTGGGTGAATCTCTAGGAAAGTCAAACCCTAGTTTGACCCCGAGCTAGAAAAACCCTAAATACTAAAACTGCTACGTTTTGGCACATTCGCTATATTCCGAGATTGGCGAAGGATCAGGAGCTAAAAATTGTGGGGGCCGAAGATAAAATCCTGATGAACATTTTATCCAAAATTCATCCTCATATTCGCTGTATTTCAGGAGATATGTTCTCTCCAAGTTAGGGTTCCAGCCTCTTCCAGAATTCATCCATAAACAGGACACCTGGGGAGAATTGCAATATATTGGGATAAATAGGTCCAAATGGAATTCCTAAAGATGTTCCAGAAAGGGAACAGAATCTAATTTCCATGGTATGAATATCAGACTCAGAAGATGAACCAGTGACACGTGGAATTCCGTACAACTTCGCTGTTCTTAACAGTCCTGTAACAGGTCACCTTGGGAAAAGGATCATAAATCCAAAATGGTGAAACCAATTCTGATGAAACCTATGGTGGTGAATCAGGAACATGCAAGGTTACTTCAGTAAAAAATGTTAGACATAGAGGAGCAGAAATTTCGGAGATATCATAGAAACATTAACAGGCATTTCTACTGAAGAAATTGGAAAATTAGGGCTTCCTGTTCCGAGAGCTTCCCTCCACTGTTTTCAGAAATGGAGTACATTGGATAGCTCCATTTGAAGAGATATATCTATCTAGCCAATCATATCTGAAAGATTCCAAGTTTTTGAAATTAGGGTTTCTGTGACAAACCCTAGATCAGCCAGCTCCAGAACCAGGACGGACACCTCAAATCGGTAAGATCTAATCCTTTGCTATGTTCATTTGAGGTTCTCTTTTCAAAGTGATCTATGACATCATCTTGATGATAAGCTTGGTGAAGTTGACAAATTACAAGCCTAGAAGTATATGATCTCTCTGAAGAAAATGGATTGGACACCTACATGAGCATAGAGGTTCCAGTTTCAGAGGGAGATGAGGCTAGAAGCCTTTCTCAAGAAGAACTTGGTCAAATCCCAGAAGACCATTGATGATTCAGTTTCGAATCAACTTGTACTACAAGTGTCTTCCCTAAAGACATCGATGAGGTTTGATTCCTTGACCAAGCTATTTGAAGGGAAGAACATAGATCAGAATATGACCTTAAGAAACCAGCTGAAGAATGTGAAGATCCAGAATGCAGAGACCATGCAGTCATAAGGATCTCTCAAATCAAAGAACAACTTTAAGCGGGGAAAGAAGAAGTGAAGAATGCAGAAGTGGTGATGGCCACCTTGGATGGCCTCCCAGGATCATGAAATTCATTCATTTAAGAAATGTGTTCTAGAAGGAAGTGATTACTTTCAACCGACTTTGGGAAGAAGAAGAAGCTCGTCTCTGAAGATCAAGCTCTCATCTTTGAAAGAAGATCCCTCAATCAATGAGAAATATGAAGATCTCAACTCCTGAAGAACTTCTTATCCACCTCAGCAATCGTATAAGAAACGATGCTATCATGAATGAAGAAGTCGATGAAGCTGAAGACTCAAGAAGGAGTATACCCATGAAACAAATAAAGATAAGTATTCAATTGTCATTTCATGATATTGTTTTGTTACACATTTGATTATATTCAGTTGATGTGTTATGCATGATAGATTGTTTGCATTAATGACTGTATTCTACTAATATGCATGTGATGGGTAAGTAGCTCATGGTGCTATACAGCTCTCCATTGCTACTTATCAAACCTCTTTGCTGACATATTGGATTAATGCACAATCTCAATAATGTCATGGTAGAGATGGAAAGCATCTAGAAAGTCTATGTGAGATATGGTTGAATGTTGTATCGACTAAACAGTTGCATGATGCATAAGAATTTGTCGTTATGCATATGTTTTATGAAATAGTTCTAACCATGCAACTGGTGCATTTGAAATGCAGGAAAGGTCATGTACAGCCTCATTCAAGAAAAGAAGGATGAGACTTGTTCCGAAGAACAAGTGATGAAAATTTAA
>LPNX011096536.1:154849-239616 GCA_001517045.1 Pseudotsuga menziesii | reverse complement strand
GAAAGGTCAAGGTGCTGAAGATGTTGTTGTTGATCGAAAAGTCAAAATGCTGAAGATGTTGCTGATCAAAAGGACAAAATGCTGAAGATGTTGTTGTTGATCGAAAAAAATCAAAGTGCTGAAGATGTTGCTGATCGAAAGTTCAAAATGCTGAAGATGTCGTTGCTGATAGAACAGTCAAAGTGCTGAAGATGTTGCTGATCGAAAGGTCCAAGTGCTGAAGATGTCGTTGCTAATTGAAAGATCAAAATGCTGAAGATGTTGTTGCTGATCTAACAGTCAAAGTGCTGAAGATGTTGCTGATCGAAAGGTCCAAGTGCTGAAGATGTCGTTGCTAATTGAAAGATCAAAACGCTGAAGATGTTGCTGATGATGAAGACTGAAGATTGAAGATGAAGACTACATGATGTTGAAAAGCTTCCAATGATTTATAGATGTGTTACCCTGCTGATGTTGATGATGTCTGCTATCTCTACTATTGTTGTTGTTGATGTAGAATACCCTTCTCGTTAAGGGGGAGTGTTGAAATAATGTAACTTCGAAGAATATTCTTTATGTATCTTTTGTGGTCCCCGATGGTCCAACCAGGAGAACCTTTTGTATTACATTGTACCCCAATGCTCCTAATCGAAAGAACTAATAAGAGTCATGAGGTAGTCCCCTCTAATTGTAAAGGTGGGTCATCAGCACCCCAGTGTGGTTACTTGAGCCTACATGTGTAACTCAAGCCTACATGAGTTAACTTAAGCCGACATGTTAATTGAGTAAACTTTAAGTAAACGGATGAATATAAATAGAGGTGTAGTGCTCCTCATTTGTGACACACACACTCACTTGGAATGGCGCACTTGTGGAGGAGAGGAGTTGCTGGAGAAGGAGGAGAATCAGGTTTTTGATATCCTTGTTGGTTTTACCTTTTTCCCATTTGGGGCATCTATATTGAGGAAGCTTTTGCTGGGTTTTTCCCTTTAGGGTTTTCCCAGGATAAATCTGTGTTGTTCTTGTGATATTGTTTCTTTCAGTGATCCTGCTTTATATGTTTTTATTATGAAAAATGAAATGATATACTGATGTCTTAGTAAAGCATATGAAAAATTAGCAATTGGTTCCTTCCATGGTTAGATGTAAGGGCTGAGCGATTCTGTTATGCTGAGAGGATTGGTTCCTTCCATGTTAGATGTGAGTGCTGAGCCATTCTGATGTGACTGTGGGATTGGTTCCTACATGATCAGAAGTAAGCGCTGAATTTTGTTCTAGGAATGTAGGCGCCTGGTCAGTTACTAGGTAGCTCAGTTTGGTACTGGGGGTCATTCTGATATGATTGTAGGATTGGTTCCTACATGATCAGATGTGAGTGCATGCCATTTCTAACATTCATGTTGGATTGGTTCCTCGGATGTGTCGAATGTAAGTGCAGAGCCTTTTCGAACATGCATGTTGGATTGGTTCCTCGCATGTGTCGAATATAAGTGTTGAGCCTTTTTGACATTGGTTTTCAGATATAAGTGCATATCCTTTCGGCATGGAGGATTGGTTCCTCGCATGGTCGAGTGTAAGTGCTGAGCCATTCCGACATTGGTTGACGCATGTGAGTGCTGGGCCTTTCTGACAGGATTGTGGGCTATGTACCACATGGTCAGATGTGAGTGCTGGGCATGCCTTTCTGATATGATTATAGGATTGGTTCCTACATGATCAGATGTAAGTGCTGGGCGGGAAATTCTGACTTACGGTAAGATATAAGTGCTGGACAAGACCTACACGGAGGGTAGGCCTACAACCAGCATGAAAAAGGGTTGGCTCTGTAGAACTTCCTGTGATGAGAAGAATCATGAGATAGCACCCGTGAAGATTCAGTGTTGATGATCTAGTAGAGATGATCCAGATCGAGGGATGATCCAGATCCAGTGATGATGATCCAGATCAAGTGATGATCCGGATCTAGGTGAAGATGACTTGAAGATCGAGAAGAATTGAAGGTGAAGATGACGAATACTCAATTATGGTCCAGATGATACAGAGAAGAAGACTTGTGCTGATAAATTGTGTCGAGAGAATACCTTCTTAGTTAAGAGGGAGTGTTGATGTAATTGTAACTTCGGAATGTATTCACTTGTATTTCTTATGTATTGTAACTTGATGTTTATTATGGGATGTATTTGTAATGTACTTGAGTCATGTCATGCCCTGATGTTCCTATCGGGAAGTTTCTATAATATAAACAAGTCATGTCAAGTCAAGGTGGTTAACTCTCCTATTATCTAAGGGTTAAAGTCCCCGCAGTTCTGGGGCACTAGGGTTATTAGACTCACCTAGTGAAGTCGGTCCTAGTTGGGTTTAGTCAAGTCAGGAATTAGTATAAATACGGAGCTATCCTCTCTATTTATCACACACTCACTCACACTTAGTTGTAGCGCATAGCTGAGGAAGAGAAAGACACTAGGGCAAGGAAGAAAGAGGTTACTGCTGTCGGGAGATCATTTTACTATTTTTAAGTTTCACTTTGGTGCTGATTCTATCTCTGAAGAAGTTGCGGGGTTTTCTCCATTTATGGTTTCCCCAAGGGAAAACACTGTGTTCATTGTCTCTTGTGTTTGATTGCTATGCTTGTTGTTCTCTTAGTTAAAGATCCTAATGTTATGCTAGCTTAATGTTAAAAATCTAACACTTGGAGTATGTCCAAAAGTGAACTTTCACGGCTACCTGCAAGGTGTTTGTGGGTTGGAACGGAGTCTCGAAGACTATTGTTCATAACGCACCCATCAGGGTGTGAAAGAGATCGATGCCTCGAGGTCACTTTCCAATTGTTCCCACTCCTTTGGGTATTTTGCCACCGCTTACAGTTTGTTCGAGGCATTGGATTTTCGCCTGATGGTTTGTCCATTTGGGAGGTGAAGACTAATTAATATAGTCACTCAAGTGCTTTTGATGCAGCTTGACTGATGGGATGAACTGCATCCAAGTACATAGCATACACACTAGAGTCTTTGTTATTTTTAGAAAATTTTAAAAGAGGTGTTCTTATTAAAAAGAAAACCCTCCAGGAACCTCTTTCTGTCCAAGTGGACCTCAATCAAGGAATCAAGGAGAGGTTAATTTTATTGCTTTCATTAAAAAAACAATGAAAATGGAATCAAAGATACAAGACACCGGTTTTCTAATTAGTCCTACCACGCATCTCTTTCCCCTTGTGAGTCACTCGGGAAGTCGTGGGGTAAGTAGTATGATTAATTTTGAATTGAAAATATGGAATAATGCAAAATATTATCAAAGTATACAATCCTGCATGTCAATACTAAACTAGAACAGAAAAAGGTGAAACAATGTAAAAAATAACACGGACGCAAATCCCCCTAGGGGGGACGGTGAATAGGCTCGAAAGAGCCTATTCGAAAAGATTTTTCTCTTTATTAGAAGCAATTAAAATATTATAAAACTGAAATTAATCCACTTGTTCATTATATGGAATGAGACCCAAGGTTTACAAATTGCGAAATTTTGAAATTTTTGGAAGACGGAGACCCCTTGGGGGGTTTTGAATGGTCCAAAAATGCTTTCTGAAAAGCACCTCCTCCTATTTTCTGTTATAGCTACTAAAAACCAGAAATATTATCATATTTTAATATGCCCAAAAGTACTTTGAAAGTCATTTTGGATGAACACACTTTTTACTCAAAAATTCTAAGTTAAAACTAGTTTTTAAAGAAGTGGAAAAAGAACAAAGGAAAGAAAGCTTTCTTTGGGATCTTGGCCTGCTTTTGGGGAAGGAAATATGAAGCACTTAAATTTCTGAATATAAATTTTTATATTCTAAGGAAAAAAACATGCATTCAACAAGCTTTAGATCTACTTTCATAACCTTGAAAAATGACAATTTTCCCTAAAACTAGATCTAGAATGCTTGTAAAAATTTCTTTAGGAATGGGATCTAGTTTTATGATCTTTAAGGCAGTAATATATATGTAATATGAACTCTAAAATGATATATCTAAACAAATTTAAAGCTGCAAAACAAGTAACCGCACTGATTTTGAATAAATTTGAAGGAGGAAGAGGAAAGGAAGAGTGCTTGTTGTCGGAATGGATCTGTAAAAAAGGACTAGTTAGTGGAATGCAGAGGGAAAATTCCTTCACAAAACACTCATATTCCCAGTGGATTCAAGATAGATCCAGAGTTCATCCAACCCCTGCTACCTGAAAACTAACAAATAATCCTGCACAAATACCTTATGAGATATGGATAGAGGTATATGAAAACAGAGAGGGATTACATGCAAATAAACTTATTTAAACATGTATAATCTGAATCTGTAAACATATATGTGATGAGATATTGAAAATCAAGTAACCTTACTTTCCTAGCTATACTCCTATTGATTTAGCCTAATCATTAATTTAGACAGGATTCAGATGCATAAATTGAGAGGAAGACACCGGTAACAATAGAGCTGCAAAAAACAATTCTAAATCCACACACATAAAAGAATTACACCGTCTTGGCCTCCAAAGCTTCACTTTATTCCAATAGAAAAATATATTACACAGTATTATAACAACAATAGCTCCTCAATCCAACTATAACTAGCTTGGAAGAGGCAGCCTGAGCTTTATTTATAAAAAAAATAGGAGATCCAGCCCAGGGGGGTAAATCCCAAGGAGAGAGAGACTGCAGCTGTAGGTGGAGTGAATCTGGGCCTGATATGAGTCTCACTGAGTGTAACTATCAATCGGAGAGCTAATCTGACTAACACGTCACTCTGCTGACTGAAGCATCCACCAAAACTCATCCAGAGAGGCCCACATGTGTGGAGGAGAGATGGAGGATGAAATTCCCAAGATTGCATGCAATAATGCACTCCCAGTTCATCCCAGCTCACCTCCTTTAGTCAAGGAATGGACATATCCAGTCAATCCCAAGCCGATGAGACTGATTTCAGTCAAATCGGAGCAAATCCCAATGATTTAGGATTTGGGGTTTTCTCCATTATTTAATTAATTTATCAATTAAATAGTCATGATTTTATTTTTTGGGGCTTTCTAACCTGAGTGATGGAAAATCACTCAAAACTTGGAAATAGACAATCTATAGGTTTACTGGGTGCTCTTAGCTTGAAAATGAGCACCTACATGACTGAATCTGACTTCTGAGCCCACTTTTATTACAAAACCAGTTTTTCCAATAAAACTATTAAAAAATAGCCTAAGTTTTTGGAAAAATTAAATTTTAATAAAAAACATTGAAAAAATTAAAAAAATTTAAAACCTAGGAGGACTTAGACATATTCATATGACTCAACAATAATTCTTAGCATGTTTATACATTGACACATAGACTCTAATAACCTCACTAGGCCCAAATGCCAAGCCGGCCACCCCAACTTTGGAGGTATGGAGTGAAAAACACAGAAATTATCAGTCGTTTATTCAACAATTGATAATAACCAAGGGAAAAAACACCCTGGGCTGATCAGATTAACAAATGAGGTCTAGGAGACCAAGTCTTTTACAGATACTATCATGCTAAAAAAATTTATTACAACTCCCACAAGGGGTATGAACATGTGATATAGTACAACAAAGCTTCCCAGAAGCAAGACTGAAGGTCTTCTAAAGTCTGAACAAGTTGTCCTTGTCTAGTTCACCAGGCTCACTTGATAAAAAAACCACTAAGTACAACTTAGGTGGTAACATCTGGCTCCAACTGTGGGACGTGTGCTCGATCTGGTCATAGGCCACGAAGAGGATACGAGAACACCCGAATCTTTGGTTTATACACCTTGTAAAAACATCTCAACTTGACAAGAAAACCTTAGTAGCACAAGCTTGATATAAAATCCAAATGAGCCATCAAGTTGATTTATTCAAACAAAATAAATGTAGCTAAGTAATGAAAGAAAGGTTTTGTTATAACTAAGTATAAAATAGAAATGCAAAAAGTAAATGCTCTATTTCAAGGAGCTTATTTTCCTACTCTAAGCATGATATAAAAAGGGTTAAGTGTAATCCAAAATCCAATGTAACCACCTAAGCATTGTATTAACATAAAAAAAATTCCTGGTCTTTGGTTACTAGCAAAAGTAAGGATACTTTATTCAAAAAATGCAAACCTGCGTGATGACCCAGAATGGGCGGGATGGATGGGAGATCATAAGAATATAACACTTCACCAAATTGCTTCCCAAAATGGTATGTGCTCATGCATGCTGCTTCTATCCATGACTGGATAGGACTGATATACCAATCAACACGATGAGGCAAACTGACTACATCATCATACTGATCATCGGGGATTATCAAACGATAACTCGTTGCACAAGCCCTAAGTAGATCCAAATCATAAGGAACCTCTATATGTGAAAAATATGGCTGAGACTGATATTCCAATGATTGCATCACATTTGAATTTTGACAACACTGCTTCTCAATGTCTTCATTACGAATACCTTTGTGTGGCTCTACATGATATGACTTTGAATGACCATATGAAGGTTCTGAATCCTCCTCTTCCATACTAATATTTTCCCAGGTATCCAGATTCGCGCTCCCCTCTATGGACGTATCATAGATTGGACTTCCACAACTTTTTGAATCGACACTCCCCTTGCTGGACATACCATGGATGGAATTATTAATAAGATTTTCACAAGTTGGATTATCTATGAAATTCCAATAGTCATCACTCCCATCCATGTCATATGTGATGGATTCCCCATTGCTGATATCAAGTTCCGATATCAAGTTCTCTTTGTCCTCATTACTGATACTAATATATGGCTTAGACTGGTCATATGGATAAACTGCATGCTCCTTTTCCATATCAAAGTTTCCTAAGGCCACAAGGTCCATGCTCTCTCCTTTAGATATGCCATAGACATGAGAATCAACAAAAACATCAAAAGTTTCTGGTTCATTATTTTCCTCTTCATTCATGTCATAGACTGGATTTTCCATGAATGTCCAGGACTCCTCATCAATATCTTTGTCGGAGATAAGGGATTCTTCATCACTTGTGTCATGCTCCAAGTTATACTTGTCCTCATTTTCATACTCATATTCTTCAAAGAAAAGGTCATAAGGCAGTAAACCTTCTAGACTGTCATCATTATATGGAGAACAAGGTCTAGTGTTATCACACACCATACTGATCTTATCATAAGTTTTTTTATAGGCTTCTATTATGATATCATGAAAAGGATCTTCAATACTATCTTCAATCAAGGAAACTTTTTGAACATATTCAATGGGATCACTTAGGGTGTGTTGCTCAGTGGGTTCCTCTAGAGGGATTTCTAGAAAAGTATTAGCATTGCAACACACTTGAGAATACCTCAAATCTTCAATGTTTTCAGCTATGGTGACATGAGGAGAGTCTTCAACAATGTGTTCAATCATGGGCTCCTCTTGAAGCTCTTCAATAGGATCATCCTGAGTGTCCTCATCTATAATGGAAGTCATGGGCTCCTTTATCTCATTTAGGTATGTGAGGGTCCTTTCTACAACCGTCATCATATCTCCCTCACCATCATATCACCTCTCAAAAAAATAGCACACAAATCTCCATGGGAGGTAATGCATTTATCAAGAAGACCAAAAAGCCATGTCCAAGCCTTATTTTTCAAAGAATGAGCAAAGATTCGCATCACATTATCCCTATGAAGTATATTGAGTTTTGTCACAAATACAAAAACAAATATGATGTGACAAACAGCTGAATCACCATTTCCATAAAAAATCAGAGCCTGGGAATATCTCTCATCCTAGAGATATGGTTCATAGTTAGGAAAACCAAGGATGCCCGAGAAATCGATGGAAGGATATGCATTAGAAATTAGAGCACCATAATATTCATCATCCATAATGGCCTATCAATAACATATATCAACCATGTGTTTTGTACTGAAGTGGAGTTGTCTAATAATGAGCATTTTAAGGTTTTACTATGTCATATGAGCTCATCTACACACAACAAGTCTCAACAAATTTATGAGAAAGCAAGGATTTATCCCTTCAATGGAGTCGGCATGTGAAAAAGAAAATAAGCATTTATATATCTTTTCACAAAAAATATTTTTTGCTTTTCTTTGAAAAAATAAAAACTAAACAAAAGGACAGTGGAGTCTCCAAATGAAAATTAAAGATCTACTCTAAGCATTCATCAAGCAAAGAAAAAACAAAAAGGAAGAAAACAAAAGTCGTACTTGGGAATAAAAAGATTTATCCCCGGCAATGGAACCAAAAAGTGTTGCCGCCTTTCACACACCTGGGTTACGTGGCAGAAATATTCAAGCCACTCGGTGTGTCCTTGGGGGCAAGTCTAGAGTCAAGGCTATCACCTTGTTCTTGACTCCTCCATTCAGGCTAAATCCTAACGAAGCCAAGGGGGGTAGACCCTATTAAATTACTAAGGCTAATTACTTAGTGTGATGGTGTTATATTGATTAAGTTGTTTTAGGAGTTTTGAAATTAACCAATGGAAACAAAAGATAACAAGATGTAGGATTTAAAGCAGATAGGCATAGTAATGACATTCAATATATATATAATCGAAATAATTGATTAAACAAATCACCAATGCCTTAAATGGAGTCAACAGAGAAAATAATGTTCTTGCATGTGCTTGAAAGTATGTTTTACAAATGTCTCTTGGTATATTTTAAATTAATGTGTAATGTGAATGAATTAAATTAGGCGAAAAGGGGACTCCAGATATACCCGAGGGGTACTTGGAGTATGTCCAAAAGTGAACTTTCATGGCTACCCACAAGGTGTTTGTGGGTTGGAACGGAGTCTCGAAGACTATTGTTCATAACGCACCCGTCAAGGTGTGACAGAGATCGGCGCCTCGAGGTCACTTTCCAGTTGTTCCCACTCCTTTGGGTATTTTGCCACCGCTTACATTTTTTCGAGGCGTTGGATTTTCGCCTGATGGTTTGTCAATTTGGGAGGTGAAGACTAATTAATATAGTCACTCAAGTGGTTTTAATGCATCTTGACTTATCGAACAAACCACAACCAAGCACATAGCATACACACTGGAGTCTTTGTTATTTTTAGAAAATTTTAAAAGAGGTGTTCTTATTAAAAAGAAAACCCTCCAGGAACCTCTTTCGGTCTAGTGGACCTCAATAAAAGAATAAAGGAGGGTTTAATTTTATTTATTGCATGAAAAAAACAATGAAAATGGAATCAGAGATACACGACACCGGTTTTCTAATTAGTCCTACCACGCATCTCTTTCCCCTTGCGGGTCACTCGGGAATTCGTGGGGTAAGTAGTATGATTAATTTTGAATTGAAAATATGGAATAATGTGAAATATTATCAAAGTATACAATATTGCATGTCAATACTCAACTAGAACAGAAAAAAGGTGAAACAATGTAAAAAATAACACGAACGTGAATCCCCCCCAGGGGGGGGCGGTGAATAGGCTCAAAAGAGCCTATTTGAAAATATTTTTATGTTTATTAGCAGCAATTAAAATATCAGTAAAATGAAATTAATCCACTTGTTCCTTATATGGAATGAGACCCAAGGTTTAAAAATTGAGAAACTTTGAAATTTTTGGAAGACGGAGACCCCCTTGGGGGTTTCGAATGGTCCAAAAATACTTTCCGGACAGCACCTCCTCCTCTTTTCTGTTATACCTGATAAAAACAAGAAATCCTATCACATTTAAATATGCCCAAAATTACTTTGAAAGTACTTTTGGATGAACACACTTTTTACCCAAAAATTCTAAGTTAAAAATAGTTTTTAAAGAAGCGGAAAAAGAACCAAGGAAAGCAAGCTTTCCTTGGGATCTTGGCATGATTTTGGGGAAGAAAATATAAAGCACTTAAATTTCTCAATATAACTTTTTATATTCTAAGGAAAAAAACATGCATTCAACAAGCTTTAGATCTACTTTCACAACCTTGAAAAATGACAATTTTCCCTAAAACTAGATCTAGAATGCTTGTAAAAATTTCTTTCGGAATGAGATATAGTTTTATGAGCTTTAATGCAGTAATATATATGTAATATTAACTCTGAAATGATATATCTAAACAAATTTAAATATGCAAAACAAGTAACCACACTAATTTTGAATAAATTTGAAGGAGGAAGAGGAAAGGAAGAGCGCTTCTTGACGGAATGGATCTGCAAAAAAGGACTAGTTAGTGGAATGCGGAGGGACAATTCCTTCACAACACATTCATATTCCCAGTGGATTCAAGATAGATCCAGAGTTCGTCCAACCCTTGCTACCTGAAAACTAACAAACAATCCTGCACAAAAACCTTATGAGATATGGATAGAGGTATATGAAAACAAAGAGGGATTACATGCAAATAAACTTATTTAAACATGTATAATCTGAATCTGTAAACATCTATGCGATGAGATATTGAAAATCAAGTAACCTTACTTTCCTAGCTATACTCCTATTGATTTAGCCTAATCATTAATTTAGACAGGATTCAGATGCATAAATTGAGAGGAAGACACCAGTAATAGCAGAGCTGCAAAAAACAATTCTAAATCCACACACATAAAAGCATTACACCGTCTTGGCCTCCAAAGCTTCACTTTATTCCAATAGAAAAATATATTACACAGTATTACAACAGCAATAGCTCCTCAATCCAACTATAACTAGCTTGGAAGAGGCATCCTGAGCTTTATTTATACAAAAAATAGGAGATCCAGCCCAGGGGGTAAATCCCAAGGAGAGAGAGACTACATCTTCATGTGGAGTGAATCTAGTCCTGATTTGAGTCTCACTGAGTGCAACTGTCAATCGGAGAGCTGATCTGACTAACACCTCACTCTGATGACTGAAGCATCCACCAAAACTCATCCAGAGAGGCCCACACGTGTGGGGGAGAGAGGGAGGATGAAATTGCCAAGATTGCATGTAATAATGCACTCCTAGTTCAGCCCAGATCAGCTCCTTCAGTCAAGGAATGGCCAAATACAGCCAATCCCAAGACGATGAGACTGATTTTAGTCAAATCGAAGCAAATCCCAATGATTTAGGATTTGGGGTTTTCTCCATTATTTAATTAATTTATCAATTAAATAATCAATATTTGATTTTTTGGGGACCTGAGTGATGGAAAATCACTCAAAACTTGGAAACGGTGGGTCTATAGGTTTACTAGGTGCTCTTAGTTTGAAAATGAGCACCTACATGACTAAATCTTACTTTTGAGCCCACTTTTATTACAAAACCAATTTTTCCAATTACACTATTAAAAAATAGCCTAAGTTTTTGGAAAAATTAAATTTTAATAAAAAAAACTAAAAAAATTAAAAAAATTTAAAACCTCGGGGGACTTCGACATGTTGATATGACTCGACAATAATGCCTAGCATGTTTATACATTGACACATAGACTCTAATAACCTCACTAGGCCCAAATGCCAAGCCGACCACCCCATCTTTGGAGGTATGGAGTGAAAAACACAGAAATTATCAGTCGTTTATTCAACAATTGATAATAACCAAGGGAAAAAAACACCCTTGGCTGACCGGATTGACAAATGAGGTCTAGGAGACCGAGTCTTTTACATACACTATCATGCTAGAACATTTTATTACAACTCCCACAAGGGGTATGAGCATGTGATATAGTACAACAAAGCTTCCCAGAAGCAAGACTGAAGGTCTTCTGAAGTCCGAACAAGTTATCCTTGTCCAGTTCACCAGGATCACTTGATAAAAAAACCACTAAGTACAACTTAAGTGGTAACAGGTAGCATCCACAATAGTTTGAATTCACATTTCTATCCAAAACCACAACTAACTCACTAAAAGATTACATCAACTATAGATTTTGAACCAAGGGATCTTCAACACTTCATCTGGATTTGAATGGGCCTATAACTTCACAGAATACCTACAATAAAACCCAATGTGAAAGGATTAATTCCATCCTCCTCTATCTCTAGTTGAAGAATGAACTAGTACAGTGAACAACAGGGGTGCATCTCCCAATTGGTGATAAGGGGTACATCACCAAAGTCTTTGAAAAGCTTTAGAGTTTCTCAATTTGAATTGAAAAATGACCAAAATATGTGAATGGGGAACTCATGCTCTTTTTTATGGGGAACTTACTTTTTGGATAAGATACAATGCATTTGGTCCCCTAGCTCATCCAATGTGCCCTCCTTGATTGAGTTGGAGACTTGCAGCTTTGTGTGATTTGTTTTATTTATTTTCTAACTTTTTTCTTTGGTATTATTTTTCCTACTTTTGGAAACTTCACTTTTCCCTGATTTTCATGCTACTTTATTGCTTTGTTTTTTTTTTCACCCTTCTGCTAGTTTCTTGCTTTTCATTGATTTTCTTGCTTTGTATTGCTTTCTTCCTATTTTTTCTTGTTTGCAAAGAAACTACAAAGGAACACCTAATCTTCTATCTTCCCTCACGATCCCAATTAATCACAAATAAATATTATTTTCATATTTTATGCCAATATTAATAATATTAACTCGTGCAAAATATTATTGGCCAATTATTCTCAAATTATTTATAATTTTCTTAGGAAACTCAAATTGGGAATTTATATCCTTCATGTGCCTCACCTTATTCCAATTAATCTTCAATTACCCCTTGTACATATTACATAGGTAAATTTACACCCTTACCCACCAATTCATAATTTTTACTTGGGTGACTTAAGCAAAAATTATGTCTTCAACCATAACCAAAATTGGGACCATGACACTAGAGCATTAGATCGTAGATTTGAAATTTGTTGAGTAATCCTTGTCATGATAATTATCACACCCGATATAAAAATATTTCTAGTTCTTCTTATATATTTATGTACAAGTGGATGAACTTGGTGTCTAAGACTAAATGTACCTAAATGAATAGTGTGGAATTGGTAAAAATTGGCAATTTTAAAAGGTTGTAACTTTTAACTCTGAGATCATAAAAGAGAATAGTTATAATCATTGGAAATCTAATATACATGGAAATAAATGTGAACACCCATATTTTGAAAGGGAATTTCGAATGTTTCTAGAAATTGGACAAAAAAGTGCATGTAGACTTGATTTGACAAAAAAATATAATATGGGTAGTAATTCTAGACTACATGAAAATTAATTTTATGAGTTTTTGAGAACTTAATGAGGCTAACAAGTGTACTTATATGAAATTTTTTGTATATATAATATCATATTAGGGATAGTTAAGGGTGGACAAAAAGTACAGTGCAATTTGGAAATCCTTGGTCTTGGTTGGGCGAAGAAAACCATTACCATGGATTATGCATAGGATTATTATGCAGCTGAAATAGATTCCATGGGATAAATGTACATGCTGAGAATGAAAAGAAAGAATCTAATGGTCTAAGAAACCTTTTAACTCCCCCAAATATTGTAGAGACCATGAGAAGTCTAATTAGAGTGGAGTTACAAAGTTGTAGAGAAGATAATGAAAGGATGATCAGATCTCAAGAATAACAAAACAAACTAAATGTATCCATGATCCAAGTATTGGTAGACATCCATAAGAATATTAGCTATGGACAACACTCATTAAATGAGAAAAATAAATGGGAGTATCTCAAGGAGGAATTCTCACTAAAGTTCCCATAGCTCAAGAAGGATTTCTAGAGATAAAACATATATTCCATAATTTTCTTCTATTGAGTCATTTGCCTCTAGAATTAAACTAAATATTCAATCCCTTCATCTCGTAGGAATACAAGGAAAAGTCCTTCCAATAAAAAATCACTTGGAGAATTTTGAAATACCAAACCTCCTACTTTTGATGGTGATGTAAGATCTGGTCAAGAAGCTGAGACTTGGCTTCTTGGGACGAGAAAGTATTTCCAAGTCTATGACTACTCCATAAACATGAAGGACAAAGTGTCCATATTTAATTTGAATGGAAGAGAATATATATGATGGGATTACCTTAGGAAAGTGAATAAGCTTGATGAAACGAATATTGTGTGTGGAAGAAATTCAACAAGTATATCAAGTAAAATAACCTCTATGATAGGTACTATGATAACAAAAACATAGAGTTCCATGAGTTGAAATTGGAACAAATTACCATGGATGAATGTGCCAACAAATTCATGGAGTTTATAATGCATGTTAAGTATATGAAAGATTATAAATTCAAAATTAGTGTTTTGTAATTGGATTACCTTACCCATACAAGGACAAAATTGAGTTTGATGAAACTCAAAATCTAGATGAAACCATAAGCAAGGTACAACAATTTTATGATAAAAAAAAACCATGATACAAATTCATAAGGAATTAAGGACAAGAAGAAGGATAAGTTTTACCAAAGAAAGAGGGGATTGAAGCATCCTCTTTTCAAAAATCAGCAAATCCATCCAACATAAGGTTGGAGACAAGATAAGAGAGCCACTTCATTGTTGGGGATGTGGGGAGAACCATTTTATTAAAAATCACCCACATTGGAATGGGAGTGCCAAGCATGTTCACCACATATAATAGGTTGATACTATGAGTGAGATAGTAAGGACCGTCCCTAGAATCTATGCAACACTAGTGGACTACCAAGAAAACCATCAATTAGTCGTGGTTGAGGTTGATTATAAGATCACTAATAAATATGTTTATGTTTTGATTGACCCTATATCTACTCATAGTTATGTCACTCCTAAAATTCTCAAGATTGTTATTTTCGAGAAAACAAAGTAGAACAAATCATGGTTGGTCCAACTAGCCATTGGAACCAAGAGAAAGGGTAGTGAATTTGTAGATAAATGTGCATTAGAGATGGATGGATTCATCACATGGGAAAATATAAATGTTTTCCACTTGGTTCTTATGATATTCTCATTGGAATGGATTGTATGGAAGCGCATAAAATTAAACCAAATTGCTACAACAAGAACTTTGAATGCATTAATGAAGAAAAAAACCCAAGGAAATTAACAACCATTCCAAAGGTGGGATTCATTACACATATTCTATACTTGTTTCTAAACAATTTAAAGTGATCTCAATTTAGTGTGGAGCCCATGTATTGGATATAATAGAAAATGAATTTCCTAAGTTGGAGGACTATCAAGCCTTGCAAGAATTGAGTGATGTGTTCCTCGATGAGATGATAATACTTCCTCCAAATAGGGACATTCATTTCACAATTTATCTTGTTCCAGGTGTTTTAGTAGTGTCCAAGACACCTTATATAATGAGTACACTATAATTTCTAGAGATTAAAATGCAATTGCAAGAGTTGTTGGAAAATAAATACATTCGACCAAGTGTATCTCCATGAGTAGAACCTGTGTTATTTGTGAAAAATAAAGATAGAACCCTCAGGTTATGTATTTATTACTGTCATTTGAATAAATTTACAGTGAAGAGAAAGTACCCTTTACCTATAATTGATGATCTCTTTGAACAAATGAGAGGGTCAAAGGGTTTTTTTCAAAAATTGTTTTAAGGTATGGATACCATATAGTAAGAATCAAGGAAGAATACAACCATAAATAAACCTTTAGAATGAGGTATAGACACTATGATTTGATGGTTGTTACATTTGGTCTCACTAATGCACAAACTACATTCATGTGTCTCATAAATAATGTTTCCGACATGTATTTTGTCAAGTGTGTGCTTATTTTTCTAGATGGCATTCTTATTTATTCTAAGATTGAAGAATATTCGAGAATGGAGTTTTAAGTGCTAATATAGCATAATTTGTATGAAAATATAAGAAAATGTGTTTTTTATCAAAACCAAATTCATTATTTGGGTCACATAATTTTAGAGGAAGAAATATCATTGGATTCAAAAAACATTGAGACCATTATGAATTGGCCAACCCCAAATAATGTAAAAGATGTGAGATATTTTATGGTTATTGCTGGTTATTATAGGAGATTCATTAAATGATTCTCCAAAGTTGCATACCTAATAACTTATTTGCAAAATAAGTGAACAAAATTCGAGTGAAAAAAAACAACATGAATAAAGTTTCCAACTATTGAAGAAGCTTCTTACAAGTTCTCCAACACTAGTACAAAATGAGGAATTAGCTACTAAGTGACTAAAAATTCTAGTCACCACATGTTTTTCAAGTGATTTAGTACTAAATATGAGCAATTTTGATTGACCCAACTATAAACGACTAAAATTAACAACTAATTTAGTCTCCAGTTAACAAATACGACTAGATAATAAGTGACAGAGTTAAAAATGACTAACATAAATGACTAATTTAGTCACGGCATAAAAAATGACTAGCTAGAAGAATATGAATTAGTCATTTATGTTAGTCTTTTTTAATTGTGTCATGAAAAATTGTAATTTTGACAATGAAGTGTAAATTTTGTAAATTTTCTACCTTCTATTAGTAATATTGGTGCCATGCACCTCGATCTTCAGAGATCCAACAAAGAAATTGTACAAATTTTCTCTTGACCATCGTTATTCCTATTGCACCATTGAAGCAAACCAGATTAAGTGTGTGCCAAAGGAAAATTATGTTCCTTATATGTCAATTACGAAATAGGTACCAGAACCAATACCATATTGATACCTAGAAGCATCATAGCTAGTTTTTGGCCCTTCAATGTAAGAGTACCTGCAAGTCCCATATTGAGATGCTTTTCTAACTTCAATATAACTATCATGATCTGTGATCATCGAACTAGCTGCACTAGTCGACATAGCTTCACCAAACTCAGTTCTTTTAAACATTGTAGCAATTGATCCAATTATAATTAAACTGAGTGCTAACCCAGAACCAGTCTCAAATCCATATGCAGTAGAAAAGTAGAGGCCCGACCCCATCTCGAAGTTTCAAGTAAATATTTTGATTCCTCGACCTCTTACAGGCCTCATGACTTCTTCAGGTTAATTAATACAAGGGTCATATAACTTGTCCCCTTTTTAGTGACCAAAGCACAAATGTAGGGATACAAGCCATGGTGCTCACGATTTTTACATTTTTTTGTGGATTGTTCAAAAAGGGGTGCTTTAGCTTCTTTCATTTTCCCTGCAACCACTTCTTACATGGTTGTTGTTAAACCACATCTCCCCCCCTAAAACAAGGCATTGCTTTATTACTTTCAGGATATAGGCCTGACCCTTTCCTTATAATGTGATGAGCAATTTGCTCCATTAAAACACCATTACCAAAACTACTTTACTTTCTATCTTGCCACCTTTTGATCGAAGAGGGATGAGAAACCTAAGTTTGGAAGAAGCATGAGGTCGAAGCAACATGGGGTTAATCGAACACACCAATTTCCTATCACTTTAGGCTATTTATTTATATCAAAATGGGGTCAGCTTAGGAGCTTTATTAACCACCTTATGCCTAAATGGGAATCCCCGAGAAGCCTTATAACTCATTTGAATTGTGGACCCATTTTATTTATGATTAGGGCCATTTTATTTATTTTTAGTGACCAAAGCACAAAAGCACTAACTAAACACTTCCATGATACAAACCAGGAAAACCATGAAAATTCCCATGACAACGATTACCGCAAGTACAACAACCAAGAAACAAGGTCTAGATATGTTCACCTCGTCCCTCTACATTGCAGGCCTTGTTGCTTTGATGTTTGTGTCTCCTATGACGAGGAATCATGGGCAGAAGGCCAGTATTATCAACAGAGGTATCAGTTTTATTATAGGCGCAACTCTGAACGCAGGTGCCGTGAATTTTCCAATGCTCATTATTGGGCGCATAATGCTCGGGGTGGGAATTGGCTTAGCAAATTAGGTAGGGTTTTGGGGATTTTGAAAGAGTTTTGTTAACAGAAAAAATGCCTGTAACTAATGGTTTCATTAGAGGAAATTTCAACTCAAAATGGGCCTTTTAACTTTTATTCAAATTCCATTTCATCATGTGTTAGCCAATGAAATTGCTTTAAATTTGAAATACCATATAGGTCTTAAACACCTTTTTAATATAAATTTGGGGATAGGTATTATAAAAAAAACTACTTTTTTGTTTGTATTTTTGGCATATCTCCCTGTGTTTTTACTCAAATTTCGATCAAGAGAGCTCGTTGGATGTGGAATTAAATTTCGAATCCAACGAGTACCCACTCGGCATACTTTTGACGGACCCCGCCACCCCAAAAACAAGAAATACCTGAAAAAATGGAATGATGACATCATCATCCCGTTTTTTCAGGTATTTCTTATTTTTTGGGTAGCGGGGTCCGTCAAAAGTATGCCGAGTGGGTACTCGTTGGATGCAGAATTTAATTCCGCATCCAACGAGCTCTCCCAATCGAAATTTGAGTAAAAACACAGGGAGATATGTCAAAAATACAAACAAAAAAGTAGTTTTTTTCTTTTCTTCCTCCAAAATTAATAAATATTATTTTAATATTTTAACTATTATTTTATTAGTTCATTTTAGGAGGCCCATTTTGAGTTGAAATTTCCTCTAATGGTATTTTGGCTTTAATAGTTATTTCTTTGAATATGAATGACTTGGGATTAGAGAACTTTTAGTTTCACTTATAATCACTTAGATGACAATTTTTAGTTTGACTTTTAACGAATTGGGATTGCATTGTTTTTAGTTTCGATGTGAATGACTTGTATTTGCTTGTTTTTTGATAGTTTGGACCCGAAGGATTTGGATTACAGAGCTTTTTGGTTTTAATTTGAGTGAATGGTTTGACAGTTTTTTGTTTGAATTTGTGTCAAGGCTGTTCCTCTTTACCTCTCAGAGTAGGCTATTAATTCTTGCACATTGATCTAGGAACAAATAATCAATCTCATCAAGAAATAATCAAGAAATAACTCAGAAATTGTGTTAATCAAAAGCGGAATTGGTTTCCTCTCTGTATATTTAATAAACAATGAATGGTTACAATAACAATGTCAAGCAATGGCTTGAATCAATGAGAAACTCGAATACCTAAGGAGGCAATTTGAAATCAATGAGTGAGTCTGGCTTAACTGACTCTAAACCATAGGTTCACACTCAGTTAACCACTTAACCAAAACCCTAATTGACTCACCAAACCCTAACTGAAGTTGGAGTGCAATAAATGACTGAATCTCAACTGAAGTAGATCAAACACATGTCATAGCAAGCCAACCATCAAGTGCTTGTGCTCCATGACTTCAATGAGCCCGATGAGGTTAACTAAAGCTAAACTGATCATCAGAAGTTGGTGTAGGTGCCCCTGTTGACTCCAGATCATTAAATAATATTAAATAATATATTTAATGAGAGGAGGTGCCTTAAATGACTAGTTGAACTGATTGTAACCACCAGTTAGCAATTAGGTGCATTAATATCACTCAGATCACCCCCGGAGTGCTCCAGTTAGCCTCCTTGACTATAAGAGAAGGCTAAGTTAGCCTCCTTGACTATAGGTAGGCATGGGTGTGACTGGATGATGGAAATTAATGCTCCACTGATGTCAATTAATGTCAGTTATACTTAGGATAGTGGTTTAACTAGGCCAATTTGACCAAAAAGAGTGTGTATGATGGTAAATGTCTCCAACACCCCTTGTTAAGCTATACTCAGGAAGAGTTAGAAAACATAGATGCATAAAAATGCTAGGGCCTTGGAAACTAAGGCCATAGGTAACCCTGTACAATGCTGAAACTGAAATAATGCTCAAAACAAACTAAGTGAGCAAAAGAGGGAAAACCCAGTGGGAAAAACCCCCCTTCAAGATGAACACTGAAAGTAGTCTGAATCACCCTGATGAACTCACCTCCAACAGTGAACGAAGGTAAGTGAACTTCTTTTTTGAAAAACTCTTGGTGAAGATGTCTGCAATATGCTCATCAGTTGGGCAGTATTGTAGAATGATGGTCCTATCATGCACTAGCTCCCTGATGAAGTGCATGTGAATCTCTACATGCTTGGTCCTCTGCCTAGTAACTGGATTCATGGATATCTTAATAGCACTCTAGTTGTCACAAAAGAGGATAGTGGACAAAGTATTACCAAGATCAAACTCTGAAATAATTCCTTGCAACCAAATTGCTTGGATGCAAGCATTCACCGCTCCTCGATACTCGGCCTCTGCTGAAGATAGTGCTATGGCAGCCTGTTTTTTTCTTGACCAGCAAAAAGGGACACCACCAAACATGAATACATATCTAGAAGTTGACTTCTGATCAATAAAATCACCAGCCCAATCAGAATCTGTGTATCCAACAAGCTCTAGCTCGGAGTCTGCAGGATAGTGGATGTCGTAGGTCTTGGTTTCCTGAATATACTAGAGGATCCTCTTGGCTGCCTTCCAATGAAGATCATGAGGCTGATGCATGTATCTTGATATAGCATTCATGGCATAACAAATATCAGGCCTAGAATGTTTCAAGTACAACAAGCTACCAATCAGTTGTCGATAGATAGTGCAGTCCATGGGAGGTGTGTGTTTTCCTTCTTCAAGGCTGGTCCCTGAAAGGAAAGGGAATGGTGTAGGCCTACATTCAGCCATGTTAAACTTGAATAATAGGTATGAAGTGTATTTGTACTGAGTAACCATAATCCCATCATAAATTTGCTCAATTTCGATCCCCAAAAATTGTTTTAGAAGCCCCAAATCACTCATTTCAAAGGCATTGTGGAGAGCCGTTTTGATGGCTAAAATGGAGGCAACTGTACTACCTGTGATCAGTAAGTCATCAAAATATAAGTCAATGATAATTATATGACCATAATTTTGTTTTAAATACACATTTGGATCTGATCTACATCTCTGAAAGTTTTGCGAGAGAAGAAAGGCATCCATCTTGGAATACCACTCTCTTGGGGCCTGTTTTAACCCGTGTAGTGACTTCTTTAGCTTGTAAACCAAAGATGGATCAGTGATGTATCCCTTAGGCTGATTCATGTATATATCCTCATGAATATATACATGTAGAAATTATGACTTAACATCCATGTGATGCACCTCCCAGTGCTTGGATGCTGAAATAGCCAAAACAAGGCGGATGGAGTCCATTTTTGCAACGGTGCAAAGGTCTCATGGTAGTCCAGTCCTTGGATCTGATAGAAACATTTTTCTACCAGACTTGACTTATATTTGAAGGTTCTTCCATCAGCAACAACATTTTTCTGAAACACCCACTTGCATTGAACCAATTTCCTTCCTGGAGGAAGAGAAACTAGCTCCCAAGTAGTGTTTTTCTGAAGAGAATTCATCTCTTCATCCATGGAAACTTGCCATCTCGGATCATTCCGAGCATGGTAGTAGGATTTTGGATCTGAAATAATCATCAAATAGAAATTTTTGGACAGAAAATTATCAAAACAAGAGAGCGCAATACCTGCTCTTTGGAAATCAGACCAGGTTCTCCTTGGATCATCCGGATTTCCAATGTTGCCTCCTGTGGAGGAGAGTGTCTGTTGGGCCCATGTAGGAAGATGATTTTGCACTTCAGGTTCTGATTCATCATCTGATGATTGTTTCACAATGATATAAGAAATCAGAGGATCCAAATCAGGGTCATCACCCCCAATTTCATCATCCAAATATTCAGTAGAACAGGAAGGAAATTCAACAGTTTTCTCCTTCACTAGTTCCACCTCCTAAAGAGGCTCATCGAACTTGACACTTCTCTCGATGATGATATGTTTGGTATTGATATCCAGCAGCTTGAATCCTTTAGATTCATCAGGATACCCAATAAACAAACATTCTATGCTTTGCGGTTGCAAATCCCTTCTTTTATCAAGCGGAATCCGAGCCCATGCAGTGGACCCAAACACCCGTCGGTTCGACACATCCGGCTTGTGTCCGAAGTATGCTTTGAAAGGAGTCTTTCCTTTCATGGATGAGCATGGAACCCTATTCTGAATATATGCTGTAGCATGCATGGATTCTATAATACCCCAGTTTTAACCCATGCTTGCATTAAAGTACATAGGATACATATGTTGTAAATAATCTTGGTGCGGAGCTAAAGGCCAAGGCCCCACCTTAGATTTGGTTATGTTGTGTTTCTGGTTAGGAATGGTCACCGATGGTATATCAGGACATGTGGCATATATTTAATTGTGGCATCATGTAAAACATGCATTTTAATTAAATAACCCAATCAGCTATGTTCGCCGCAACTAAATTGAGAAGGGGCATGATTCCAAAGGATAAGGAAAGGGGGATGTGGAACATTGAGTCACGAGGGAAAACTATGTGTCACCACCTCCCTTGGTTATTTCCTTTTTGTTAGTTGAGGTAGTGATTGGCTGGCAGGAAGACCACTACCACGCCCATGCTTGCTCTCCTCTCCACAACTTAGGGACCGTTCTGCCTACTCCCTCGGATCATGGCTGTCCGTCTTCCTCATGCAGGACGGGGGGATAAAATGTTTTACCATCCATTGTGGGGGGGTTCACCTCCTCTCTCTAGTGCTAATTTCTGGTCTGTAATTCTGTTCTTTTCCATCCACACAAAGAACCAACTTCTGCCTCCACGCATTGGACTGTGTATTGTTTTCATCCATCATAGCGGATTGCAGCGGAAATTATTGGAATTTTTCCCACTGATTGATGGGAGCGGTTTTCCCCACGCATTGTTGACTGAGATACCTACAATGTGGCATTGGTAGAAGATCGGGGTGATCTTTCTTGTGAATCCACGCTGAGCTGTGAATGTTGGCCATGTCTTTTTAACCATTTTCTGGTTTGTGTAAGTCTCACAGCGATGGTATTGAAGATTGGTTTGTTGTGGGTTCATGTGAGTGTGTTAGCCTTTGTTTGCCATGATGTCTTGACGGTGTTTTTCCCTGTAAATGCTTAAATAGCTATTTGGATACTTGCATGTAGTGGATTTGTCCTCGGACTATTTTGGGTTGGTGAATGAGGGCCTAAGGTGCTTCATAAACCTAGTGGTTTGAGAACCACACGGACAAGAGCTAATGAGCTAGATTTCTTCTCGACAACCCCTGAAGAGCACTGGAGGGAAGATCAGGTTCTGAGGGACTACGTTGCAGATAAGGGACTGACTTCCTTATGTTGGGCATGTGTGGGTGTTCTAGAATCCAATTCAGTTCTGGTTTTGGTGTCTACAACTCTTTAGTGAGCTCACTAGCTTAGCATTAGCCTTTCCCAGCTCCTGGATGGCCTCATAAACCCAACTCTGTTGGCTTGGTTGATCTGCTATTCGCCTGATAAAACCAACCGTGTTGGCTTGGCTAAACTATGTACCCTTGTGGTGTTGTTACCCTTGGCTATGTGTAAGCCTGTTAGTTCCTTATTCCTTGGGGAGTCATGCCCATCTCAGGGGTGGAAACATTGCTGAGAGATTTAGAAGCGTGCTAGCCTATGGTTGGGTGGAACGTTGCAGCAACGTAGCTGGTTGCGGAATGAGTTCTTTATAAGATAAGTAATCTTGTCTATTTTACTTTTGTAATCCTATTTACTGTTAATTATCATGATGAACATGTTGTATGCTTGTATGAATGTATGTTTCTTCCGTTGTGTATGATAAATAATCATGTATGCATGTTTTAGTTCAAAGCATTTTGTTTCAGCTTTTCACCATTTTCTGAATGTACATGTTCATGGGGCTCTTAGAACGGATGGTTAACACCATGGTAGCATCCTCTTCGTCGGACGAAGGGTCAAGGATGTTATAGATTCAGCCCACAAATTTGCAGCAAGCTTCTTTGACTCCAACATACAGGTGGTCATCTCTCTGAGAGATCGGTTCTTCCTTTCTGCTACTTCGTTCTGCTGGGGAGTGTAGGGAATTGAATGATGGACTTGAATACCACTTTGGGAGCATATGTACAGAAAATCATTACTAACAAACTCCCCTCCATTATCAGATCTCAAGATCTTGATCTTAAGCCCAGAGGCATTTTCGATCAAGGCCTTCAATTCAGAAAAATTTTCACATACTTCTGATTTCGTTTTGAGAAAGAAAACCCATGTATACCTTGGAAAATAATCAATAAAAGTAAGGAGGTACCTTGATCCATTCATGGATGTGATAGGCATCAGAACACTGATATTATAATGTATCAGCCCCAATATGCTTGTAGCTCGATTTGCCTTCCCTCGATCAAACTTGTGCTCAGGGTGTTTTCCAATCACACAGCCCTTGCAAACTCCCGTGGTGGCCTTAATGACCGGGGGGGCTTCAACCATGGATTTTTTCTATAATTGCTGCAAATATTTGAAATTAATATGGCCAAACCTCTCATGCCACATCCTACTAACCTCATTTCCATGATTTAGCAGAGCAGTGGGCTTTGCATCCGCAACAAAGTGAGAGAACTCATAGGATTTTGCATGATGATTTGCAAGGCCTTTTGCAATGAGTTTCCAAGATGAAATTTATGTTATCTCAACATCATTTGGGCTGAAAGAGGCTCTCTTAGGCATTCCTGTATGTGTCATTTGATAGACACTAAGGAGATTTGCTGCTAGAGATGGTACATACAAAACATTAGAGAAAAAACCATTTTCAAGATCTATAGTACCTTGTCCTTCGGAAATGATGGTGGAGTCATCTCCCATGTGGATGGGGATGGATTTTCTAGTCTCCAAGGATGAAAAGGAATTGTTTTCAGCCATCATGTGATTTGAAGCTCCATAGTCAATCACCAATGCTTTGGAATTTGAAGTGCTTTCCATGAGGGCATGACCTTTCTCATGCTGTGGTTCCCGATCTTGGTGATCTCTCCTCCGAAATCTCTCTGGAATATTGATGTGATTCCTCTCAAGGAGAGAGGTTGCTTCATCAATATTTTTCTTCATGCATGCATGTTCAAGGTGAAAACCCTTCCCGCAGTAAGAACACTTGAATTTTTCTTTCCCTATGTGCCCTTTTCCTTTGTTCTTCCTTGAGCCGAAAGATTCATCATGCTGTTGGTTTTCAACTCTAGGATTAGGAGCATCAAATTTAGTTTTCTGATTTTTCTGCTACTTTCCTTTACCCTTCAGATCTTTGGGCTCTGAGACATGGAGGGCTTGATCACAGGAAGATCGGATGATCCCCATCTGGACAAGCTTGTCATGTTCATTTGTTAGGGACTCAATGAAGGCATTGAGTGTAGGCATCTTCCATCCAGGGGTTGTGAGCTTCCCCGCACGGAATGTAGAAAGAAAAACTGAATAATCAGCCCCAAGTTTGGAGAGAATGGCAAGGATGAGCTAATCATCCTCCTTTTGCACACTGTATTGCTTCAAGAGTAAAACAATATGCTTGAACTTTGTAAAGAAATCATTCAGAGTCTCGAAATTGGAAGGTTGGAGAGACATGAGTTCATTTTCAAGCTGGTAAACCCTTAAGTCATCATGGTTTCCATATAGAGATTCCAATTTGTCCCATATTTATTTCGGTGTCTTCAAATCCGTAAGATGGAAGAGAAGGTCTCAAGAAATAGAGAGGAACAAGAAAATGAAGGCTCCATCCTTCTTGTTCAAGAATCTTGCTTTTTCTACGACGGATCCAGGCTCAACTTCAGTGTCCATGGTAACTCTAAAAAGTCCTTTGGAGAGCAACTGAATCTCCATATAAATTTTCCATGAGTGGAAATTGTATGGAGTCAAGAGATCCGATGAGGAGGCCATCTGGATGTGCTGTAGTGAATGCTTCACCTGTAGAAACCTAAAAATCAAAATAGAAAGGGAAAAATAAGGTCGGATAGCCTGCACATTCTAGGCTTTCATCACACCCATCATAGTCAATCAAGCAAGCTTAATCAACAAGTTCTTTACTTGGGATATTGAGCGGTAAGCCTTTGCTTCTATTGCAGTGCTGGAATTTTGAGCTATTGCTCACTTTTCATGGAGAAATTTGTCAAAAAGTTTGTTTTTGATAGATAGATCTTCGTCTCGTCATATGCTCTAATACCATATTAATTCTTGCACATTGATCTAGGAACAAATAATCAATCTCATCAAGAAATAAACAACAAATAACTCAGAAATGGTGTTAATCAGGACCAGAATTGGTTTCCTCTCTGTATATTTAATAAACAATGAATGGTTACAATAACAATGTCAAGCAATGGCTTGAATCAATGAGAAATTCGAATACCTAAGGAGGCAATTCGAAATCAATGAGTGATTCTGGGTTAACTGACTCTAAACCATAGGTTCACACTCAGTTAACCACTTGACCAAAACCCTAATTGACTCACCAAACCCTAACTGAAGTCGAAGTGTAATAAATGACTGAATCTCAATTGAAGGAGATCAAACACATGTCATAGTAAGCCAACCATCAAGTGCTAGTGCTCCATGACTTCAATGAACCTTGATGAGGTTAACTGAAGCTGAAATGATCATCAAAATTTGGTGGAGGTACCCCTGTTGACTCCAGATCATTAAAAAATATATTTAATGAGAGGAGGTGCCTTAACTGACTGGTTGAACTGAATGTAACCACCAATTAGCAATTAGGTGCATTAATATCACTCAGATCACCCCCGGAGTGCTCGAGTTAGCCTCCTTGACTGTAGGAGAAGGCTAAGTTAGCCTCCTTGACTGTAGGTAGGCGTGGGTGTGACTGGATGATGGAAATTAATGCTCCACTGATGTCAATTAATGTCAATTATACTTAGGATAGTGGTTTAACTAGGCCAATTTGACCAAAAAGAGTGTGTATGATGGTAAATGTCTCCAACATTGGCTCCTACAAAACTCTGTGGAGGACTTAATATGATGTTCCAGCTGGCCACAACATTAGGGATCTTCACAGAAAATATGGTTAATTATGGCACTCAGAACATAACACCCTGGGGATGGCGTCTCTCTCTGGGTTTGGCTGCAGTTCCTGCAATTTTGATGAAAGTTGGGGGATTTTTCCTTCCTGAGACCCCAAACAGTCTGATAGAACGTGGCTAAATGGACAAAAGACGTGCTATCTTGGAGAAGATCGGGGGAACCAAGCATGTAGATGCAGAATATGAAGATATGGTGGATGCAAGTAAATTGGCTAACGCCATCAAACATCCATTCAAGAATATTTTAGAGAGAAGGAATCAACCACAGCTAGTGATGGCCATTTGCATGCCCATGTTTCAGATATTGACTGGAATCAATTTGATACTGTTCTATGGGGTTCGGATGATAGTATGTTAGGAAACAGCAAAGCTGAGAGAGGGTAGGCCCTTTTTTAAGTTTTTATAGATTTTGTTGCATCTTGTTTTTAAGCATGTCATTATACATACTAGTAGTTTTATTTCAGTTGGTGAAGTCTAGGATACAAACATAAGCTCATTCTCATTAGGCAACCATGTTTTCACCATAGCTAGGGTGGTTCCCACTAGGCAAGAAAATCCAGATTCTGTGTAGTTTTTGAAGTTTTACTTGTTCTTCACATTTAGAAGCCAACTACACTTGATGGGTTCTCAAGATTGTCAAGGAAAAATAAGGTTTAACCTGTGGAAATTGCAAGTCCGTTATTTTTACACCGGCTAAACAAATCTCCAGATATCATGCTTTCTTCTTCTTCCATTGGCTACAACAAGGATAACTGTCTATGCTTGAGTGCTTATGTGCATGTTCCAGTTACATTTTGAGAGTTGAATTGAATCAAAAAATTATTTTGGCATAATCAAAATATTATCTTACAGGTTGTTGTTAGAATAATATTGAGCCAAAAGTTTGGAAGAGACAAACAACTATCCAAATGCTTCTCAACATTGTTGGTAACAACCATATGCTTATTTGTGGCTGCATTTGGGTGGTCATGGGGTTCTCTTTCATAGTTTTAGTTTCGAGCTGAATGACTTGGCTTTGTGAGTCTTTTGATAGTTTAGACTTGAGGGATTTGGCTTACAGATATTTTTGTTTTGAATTTGAGTGAATGGTTTGATAGTTTTTTGTTTGAATTTGTGTCAAGGGCGTTCCTCTTTAATTCTTAGAGTTGGCTCCTGCAAAACTTCATGGAGGACTTAATATGATGTTCCAGCTAGGCACAACACTAGGGATCTTCACAGAAAATATGGTTAGTTATGGCACTCAGAACATAACACCCTCTGGATGATGTCTCTCTTTGGGTTTGGCTACAGTTCCTGCAATTTTGATGACAGTTGGGGGATTTTTCCTTCCTGAGACCCCAAACAGTCTGATAGAACATGGCTAACTAGACTAAATACGTGCTATCTTGGAGAAGACTAGGGGCACTGAGCATGTAGATGCAAAATATGAAGATATGGTGGATTCAAGTAAATTGGCTAACACCATCAAACATCCATTCAGGAATATTTTAGAGAGAAGGAATCGACTATAGCTAGTGATGTCCATTTGCATGCCCATGTTTCAGATATTGACTAGAATTAATTCAATACTATTCTATGCCCCTGTTATTTTTGGGAGGTTGGGCTTTGGTGCAAACACTTCTCTGTATTCATCTGTTTTGACCGAAGTTGTTCTTGTACTTTCCACTCTGGTATCGATTTCCATTGTTGACAGGTGGGGCCATAGACCCTTGCTACTTGGTGGTGGTATTCAGATGATAGTATGTCAGGTAAGAGCAACACTAAGAGAGGGTAGGCCCTTTTTTAAGTTTTTACAGATTTTGCTACATCTTGTTTTTAAGCATGTCATTATACATACTAGTAGTTGTCTTTCAGTTGGTGAAGTCTAGCATACAAACATAAGCCCATTCTCATTAGGCACCCATGTTTTCACCATAGCTAGGGTGGTTTCTACTAGGCAGGAAAATCCAGATTCAGTGTATTTTTTGAAATTTTTCCTGTTCATCAAAATTTAGAAGCCAATTGCACTTGATGGGTTCTTAAGATTGTCATGGAAAAATAAGGTTTAAACTGTGGGAATTGCAAGTCCCTTATTTTTACACTAGCTAAACATATCTCCAAATATTATGCTTTCTTCTTCTTCCATTGGCTGCAACCAGGGTAGCTATCTATGCTTGAGTGCTTATGTGCCTGTTCTAGTTACATTTTGAGATTTCAATCGAATCAAAATGTTATTTTGGCATAATCAAAATATTATCTTACAGGTTGTTGTTGGCTTAATATTGAGCCAAAAGTTTGGAAGAGACAAAAAACTGTCCAAAGGCTTCTCAGCATTGTTGGTAACATCCATATGCTTATTTGTGGCTGCATTTGGGTGGTCATGGGGTTCTCTTGGTAACAGTCCAAAAATTCGTTACATAATTTAAGGGTTTAAGCGTCACTGTGGCATGCTCTTGCATAACTCGAAAGTCGGGAGGTAAAAACCAGGGATATCAGAGTCACGTAGCAGGAGGTAAAATATTACATTGGAAGGGATGAGATATTTATTAAGGGAAAAAGGTTCCTTCCTTACAGGGTTTCCTTTGCCGTTGTCGCTCTCCCTCTCTCTTCCTGTACCTTTAAGTTTCAATTCACTTTCTGTGTGCTTCTGATTTGTGCAAACATCATGGCTTATGATCAGGGTAAGAAAGTTCATATCCTTACCATAAAATATGGATTTGATTCACATAATTTTGTGGGTATTTCTCTAGTTGGCATGTCTGCAAAATGTGGGTTTGTTTCTAGTTTTGTTCATTCCTTTTGGGCATCATGTCAAAATTCCCATGAGTTGGCAGTTCAAAGCTAGACTGTGAATGTTTTTAATAGGATATGTAAGTGGCTTTGGTGTTAATTTGTAATATCTCAGATGCAGATATTCCACTGTTTTCTATTCTAGGGCTTGCTTAAGCCTCCTGATTTACAATAATATTGAAATAAACTTGCATGCAAAGTGTCGGGCAAATGGCCCTATTTTATAGCTAACTAGGGCAAAGATTTTATGGTGATATATCAACACTTACCACTAATAATTCCGGTTGATAATGCTCCAGAGATAATACACATGCATCATGAGCTAATCTGGTGAAGAACTAGTGCTCCTTGCCTCCGGTGTTACCCCAGTAGCAGGAACCCCTCAATCAGCTTAAGATGACGTTTTTGGCGAAGGAGTTGTCTAATGAAGGTGTTTTTTTATATTCATGTTTTTTGTTGTTGTAGAAGTGGTGAAGATGAAATGGCTCAAATATCTTTGCACGAGCTGTCCAGGGAACTTGCGAAATTCCCATTCGATGTGAGAAATAAAACCAACCAACCATTTCAACAATGCTAGTGACTCTACCATCAATGTTTCCCCAACACTTCCACTGGAAATCTCCCAGGGTGTCCAAAAATTGAAGCCAATCTCATATTTTTCATATACCAAAACTATGTAGGGAAACACTACAGGAGGGTATCCCAAGAGTCACAGAAAATGCAAGGAGCCCACAAATATGTATGCAAAATATGGTCCTGTAACTGCTGAGTTCACGAAAGTCAGTAGGGCCTCAATGAGGGCTGGAACTAGAAATTGTGAAGTTTTTGTTGAAGGAATAAAATATTGGGTCCATAGTTTTTCCAATGCGATGCACTAGAATTAGCACCTAAGCTTCTGGGGGAAGCTCCTTCGCACAAATTATAGAGGTGTGTGTAGTTTATTTATGTAAATATTATGGGATAGATTTATCTTTTCTATTATGTTTTGTAAGTCTTGGCAGAGGAATTGAACCCAGGGCCTGCCCTCCACTGGCGGGTTTCTTACCACTGAGCTCTCTGTCCACAAAATGCCATCGTAACTTGGATCATTGATAAAACAGTTGGCTACAATGAAGGAATCATTATGGTTTTTAGATTTGATAAACCCCCGAGCGAGACCTAAATTTCTTCTTCTATTGTTTGGGACTAAGGTAGTAAGGAGCGGAGGAGTCGATGCAATCTGCAACAATGGTGAGTATGATCTTGACCTAAATTTGGTATGCTCTTTTTATGATATGTAGGTGCCAAAATAAATATATGTATTATCACTTCTAGGTGCCAATTTCGATCTTTGCATATATCATATCCCAGCTCAATCTGTGTATATATCTCAGTTCATATTGGTCTGTATGCATTTGTTAATTTTCAGTTGGGGAAAAAGGGGATCATCATTGCTATTCTGACCATTTGAGTAGTCTAGAAGATATGAATAGTTTAAAGTATACAACCTATCAGGCCTTGAATATACCCTTCTTTCTTATTCCCCCCCCAAAAATACATCTGTAGAGTTCTGAGGTTTATAAACATAGCTAAATCTGTAATTCCAAAGCCTCAATGATTGAATTAGGAAGCAAGTTCTTTACTAGTAAAGACAAACAATGCATATTGAAAATTTCATGTTTAGAGGAGGGAACAACAATTTTGATCAATAGAGGCCACTTTTGATCAATACAGGCTAGTTTTGATCATCAGTGCATGAATAAGCCAAATTGTCTGGTATAGGGTGTTCACAGATGAACAACCTTATGATAACTGCATTGAATATTCTTTTCCCATCAAATAATATCTAATCAAATGCTTGTCAATGTGGAGGGTCGAATCAAACCCAAAGTATCCATCGCGCTTAGCACTGCTGCCATTGCCAATGCTCTACCAAAAGAATGGCCAAGAGAAAACCCAACACAGGAAGAAGCACAATGTCACATTCCCATCCCTCAGACCAGTGAAGAGGACATGACGAACACCACAATAGCCAGGCAAACAGCCCCATGAACATATACAATCCATCAATACTGAAAATGAAAAGCTTAACATGATGCATAACAGGGATGCTAAGACATACAAGCAGATGCGTAATTCAGCATACAGGGATTCATAATTCCTATGACCTCAATATATAGCGGAAGCAACACATATACATTTCTAGCATTTAACATGTTCATCATAATTCATAGAACAATAGATATAATTGCAGAGATGAATTAACAGCAGTACTTATCTTTTGATGAAGAGTTCACCCGCAACTAGCTACGTCGCTGCAACGTTCCACCCAACCATAGGCCAGCGTGCTCATCAATCTCTCAGCAACAATTCCACCCTCGAGCTGGGCATGATTCCTCCAAGGATAAGGGTCAATGCAGGATTACACATAGCCAGGGGTCACAATCAGCCAAACCAACACCGCTGGGTTTACCAGGCCTTCAACAATCGGCCAAGCCAGCACAGTCCAAAGGAAAACCACTGCATACCAGCAGCAAAACAACCCTTCACAGCCCTGTGAAGAAGCAAACGATGAGCACGGCTCAAACCCATAAGGCGACATAGAGTTTTTCTTGGCCCTGACGTGGCCACAACAACTCAGAGAGTCTCAAACGAAAGAGAAGTCAAACTCCAACAATCTGCAGCAGCCCAACTTCCTAGTGAATGAGGGCAACATCAAATAGTCCACAAAACAGAGGAGAAGCCAACTCCCAGCATGAACAGAGGAAAACTCAACCAACGGATTGGAAATCCATGGTGGCTCAAAACGAAATTGAACACCACATCCAACAAACACAGGGAAGACAACAGTCCCAAAACGAATTCAGTGAGCACAGCTCACAACACCGAGGAAAACATACCCGATTCCACTCTGTCGAAAAATGTGAATGACCACTGATAAGCAGCTCCTCTCCGGGCTGCGTGAAATCCAGCAGAATCACTGCCTGTGCGTGAGGATGAGAAAGACTTCCGCTCCTGCGTGAAAGTGAACAGCTCCACTCATGCGCGCTGATGAATAGCCAACGTGAGGTGTGAGAAGACCACCCAAAGCATGCGTAGTGGAGAGTGCATGAGGAAAACAGCATCGACCTCTGCATGAGGAAGATGAACAAACCCCCCCAGAAGAAACAAACAGACCATCCGAAATCAGGTGAGAAAAAACAGACCACAGCTCTGTGCATGAGCACGACCGACCACTGCTCTGCGTGAGCCTCAACAGACGCCACCGTGAAGGTGAACTGACCGGGATGGAGTGGAGTGAATGGAAATTCATGGGTGGAGTGGGCATGTGGGCAAAGGATTGACAGTCCTTCCACCCCACTCCCAAAACAATAACTGCCCCAACTACCTCCATCAAGACATCAAAACGGTTGGGTGAGACAAGGAAAGGTGGCAAACACACAAGGTGGTAACACATGGGTTTTTCCCCCATAGATCAAGGTTTGACATCCCCCACCCCTTATCCTTTGGAACCATGCCCTTTTCATTCAACGTTGCACTGTCGTACCTAGTTGTGGTTTTTAGTTTTAATTGATGTGTGTATTTACATGATGCCGAATTATAATGTGCTAAATGGCGCGATAAACCATCGGCAACTATCCCCATTGCCGAAACACACACACAACCAAATCGATGGTGGGGATTTTTCCTTGAGCTCCTCACCATGATTAATTACAATATATACATCATGCAAATGGGGTCAAAACTGGGGACATTACACACAAACCATTAAAATCTCCATTGGGTATAATAAAAACCATAGTCAAATATCAGTGCCAAACAAAGACATTCTACTTGAAGCTATTACATCGGACTACAATTGCTATCGCATTCTTCTGGAATGGTGTGTAAGGTTTATGGCACTTGCAAAGGGAAGACAAGTACATTCCCACACCATTATCTCTGATTTTTCATCAATTATTTTCATAGGAAACAATTTCGTCAACATGTATGCCAAATTTGAAAGAATTGAGGATGCGCATAAAGTGTTTGACAAAATGCCTCATAGGGAGGCAATCACATGGAACACTATAGTTAGTGGGTATGCTCAGAATGGGCCTACAGAGAAAGCCTTAAAACTCTTTCAACAGATACAGAGAGCAGGAATGAGACTAAATGATTTCACATTTGCCAGCATGATCAAGGCGGGTGTGGGATTGTGGCTCTGGAAGAGGGTAGACAGGTTCATGCTTGTATTTTCAAGACGGGATTTGATTTGGATATCTTTGTGGGTAGTGCCCTTGTTGATATGTATGCTAAATGTCAGTTTCTCAAGGAAGCATGGAATGTGATTGACTATATTCCTGAACGAAATGTAGTTTCATGGAGTGGGATGATTGCAGGTTATGCTTTGGATGGCCAAGATGAAGAGGCTCTCAAGGTGTTTTGGCAAGCGTTGATGATGGGGTTGAGGCCAAATGATTTTAATTTCTTGACTGTGCTTTCTGTTTGCATGAACATCATGACGCTTGATCAAGGCAAGCAGGTTCATTGCCTTAGCATAAATCTAGATTTGAATCATACACTTTTGTGGGAAGTTCTCTCGTTGGCATGTATGCAAAATGTGGGTGTATAAAAGAGGCAAGTCATTTTCCAATTTTCCTCAATGGGATTTGGATGCATGGAATGCAATGATTATAGGATGTGCATAGCATGGGCTAGTAAAGGAGGCCCTAGAGATCTTTTCAGAAATTGAGCTGGCAGGAATGAAACCAAATGATGTCACATTCCTTTGTGTTCTCTCTGCATGCAGCCATCCAGGACTAGTTGATGAAGGTCAGCATTGCTTCGATTCTATGAGTCGATATTATGACATTACACCAAGAGGGGAACACTATGTCTTCATGGTTGATATTCCTGGCTTCTCTGGACAGTTGCAAGAAGAAGATAAGTTTATCAAACAAATACCATCTGAACCAACAACGTCCGTGTGGGGTGCTTTAATTGGAGCCTGCAGAATGCATGACAATATGGAGTTGGGTAAACTTGCTGCAGAGAAATGTTTTGAGTTGGATCTGCACAACTTAGGAACTCATGTGTTGTTGTCTAACATATATGTTGCAGCTAGAAGGTGGGAAGATGCTTCCAAAGTAAGGAATATGATGAGAGAACGTGGGGAGAAAAAAGAAGTAGGACTTAGCTGGATCGAAGTCAAAAGCAAGGTGCATACCTTTTTTTCAGATGACAACTTTCACCCTCAAGAAAAATAAATCTATGCGAAGTTAAAGACATTGAATGAGCAGATGAAGGCAGTAGGATATGTGCCTGAAACAAAATTTGTGCTTCATGATGTGCAAGAAGAACAGAAGGGAGCCCTTCTTTGCTTTCATAGTGAGAAGCTGGCAGTTTCCTTTGGGATTATCAATATGCCCATGGAGAAAACTATGAGGATCATGAAGAATCTACGAATGTGTGGTTATTGCCACAATGCCATTAAGTTAATATCCATGGTTGTCAAGAGAGAAATTGTGGTAAGAGATACAAATCGTTTCCATAATTTCGAGGATGGAGTTTGTTCCTGCAGGGATTATTGGGGACAGTAAGTTGAATGAGTAGAAAAATAATCAATTATATTTTGTGGTTACTCTATGTTCACATATGTGTTGAGGTTGTGATTATGGCAGATAATTTTGACAAGAGACCCCCCCTAAGTTTTGAGTTGTAAATTTCAATGTAAACCATGATTTCCGAGCGGAATATTTTCTTAGATAATATCCTCATTGGGAAATGTTTTTGTAAAATTAGAGAGCTACAAAATGTTAGGAAGTCCGCCTATTTATGTCTTTTCCTCTTCTTCTAATCTGTGTGATAGCAATTGCTCCTACCAAAGGATGAGGAGATCACAAATACAGAGCTTTGAAGTTATCTTTTTACGCATAGCAGCCTAGACCTCCACATACTATCAACTTAATCGTGTTCCTATTCCAGACATGGGAGGATGGGGATTAAAGAATGCACATTGCTTTGCCAAAGCACTAGCAGCCAAAGGTATTTGGAGACTTATAAAAGGGGTGGGTCTATGGGAAAAAGTGATTACTCATAAACTCATAAAGCCTCTCACTGTAGAAGAAAGGATTTAGAAAAGGGACAAAATCATCAAAGTGGGTCTTGTAAGTGGAAAGATGCAGTTCAAGCCTTTAGTCTTGTTGGGGATTGGAGGGTTTTATTTTTCAGGATATCTGCAAATATTTCCCAAAATTGGGAAATTTTGAACCATTTTATGGGCAGGACATTGTGTTTGCATTTTCGGTAATAGTTTGGGAAAGTTTGAACTATTTTATAGGTACGACATTGTGTATGCATTTGAAGTAATAGTGCTATGGATACAATATTGCGATCAAGGTCTATGACAATTAGCACGAGGCTTCTTTCCTCTAGTAGTATCTATTCCGTAGTTGATGAATTTGGTAAGTTGATGACTTCCTAGATCAAGATTTGTATGGATTGAATTGATATTTATGAATTGACTCATGCAAAATTCGTACCATCATTTCATTCTTCATTTTCACATATATTTGAAGTATGAATGTTGGTTTACATAATCTTCTGTTACTGCAAGAGTATTGATATAATTTTTTGTCAATATTCTTGTCCAATTTTGTTTATTGAGACTAGGATGTTGTAAAGCTGGTGGGTCATATCTGTCTTATTTCTTTTCAAGCTAAGATTCAGAGATATCTTCGATTATTTCAAAATATGAAAATAATAAGAATAAAAAAATATAGTTCTTTCAACAATTTTTGCAATTAATTTGGAATAATTTTTCCAATTTATGAAAGTCGGATTAAATAATATGGTTTCACAAGGTCAAGAATAGGGATGCAATTTATTGTTAGCATTCTAGTGTAATTTTTTGGATGTCATTATATATAGGATGTGTGGAAGCTTGAGTTCATTTTTTTTCATTTTGCCCACTAACATTAGCTTGACTGTCTTTAAATGCTCATTCCTTTTTGGCTTCAGACAGTCATAGATCCGGTCCACAAAGATTATTTTCCACACTAGGAAATCACATGATTTTCCTCATTCTAGTTCTGTAAGAGACTATTGTTTCTAATATCTATTGATAGTTCTACCCTGATCCAAGAAGATGCGCCAGCCTCTACCAACAACGAATCTCTGTTGTTAGTAGATAAGGTTATGCAGGAAGGTTTTTGATGTATCTTAGAGCTAATACAAATATCCATGACTTTTTGGAAGGGGTGTGTCTCAGCTGAAGCCAATGGAAGATGGTTTTTCAACTATGTTCAGTGGGGTTCAACCCAAGACTCACCATCCTATGCATGCATGTGATGAAAGCCTTATGTAGTAAGTTAGTAACCTGATCCTAGACTTGGGACTTGAGAATTGTCACCTTATAATACCCCATGCAGATCCCCTGCTAAATCAGCGATAGAAAATTGTAAAACTCTGCCTGAACCCCAGAGAGACTTTAATTTTTTTTCATGAACAACAATAAGGAATATGGACAAAAAAGGAATGTTCTTGGGCTTCGATGAATTATATTTTACTTTTTGTGCAAACTGCTTGATGAGGACACATTTAATAAATTGTGTGTTTTGAACTGGGAAGCTAAGGGGATCTCATTGAATTCATATTAGGATCTCAGATATAAATACCTATTCCTCTGTTTAACTGTGACTCTATTGTTTGACATGTGCTTCAATATGTCATTTGGAATATTGTAGGTAGCACATGTTTTAGCCCTCGAGGATAAAACATGTCCTTTCTATTTAGACTGTCGATCTACTACCTTCAAGGGGTGTGTCTCAACTGAAGCCAATGGAAGATGGTAATTCAACTATGTTCAGTGGGGTTCAACCCAAGACTCACTATCCTATGCATGCATGTGATGAAAGCCTTATGTAGTAAGTTAGTAACCTGATCCTAGACTTGGGACTCAAGCATTGTCTTCAAACATGGCTCTATCGCCTTGTAAAACCCCATGCAGATCCCTTGCTAAATTAGGGACAGAAAATTGTAAAACTTATCCTGAACCCCAAAGAAACTTTAATTTTTTTTCATGAACAACAATAAGGAATATGGACAAAAAAGGAAGATTCTTGGGCTTAGAGGAATTATATTTTACTTCTTGTGCAAACTTTCTGATGAGAATACATTCAATAAATTGTGTATTTTGAACTAGGAAGCTAAGGGGATCTCATTGAATTCATATCAGGATCTCAGATCTATATGCCCGTGCCCTCTATTTAACTATGACTCTATTGTTCGACATGTGCTTCAATATGTCACTTGGAATATTGTAGGTAGCACATGTTTTAGCCCTCAAGGATACACTTCACATCCCCAATGATAGATTTCAAGTGAACTATCCTCTCTGGGTTGAATCCTGGACTACAAGTTGATCTCCATTGTTTTGTTGACCTATTTTCTCTGAGGTATAGTAAGATTCTAATACCTAAGTGATAAGCAATATGACTGTTGAAGGTTATATTCCCTTTTGCATCAATGACATGAGTTAGTCCCACTACTCAATGCACATTGGGTGTCCTCAAATTTTGAGGACACATGTTCTCCAGCTACATAGTGTGGAGTCCTCCCTTGCATCACACACGCACACACAAGCACACATATACATGTCCATCAAGCTGTTGTATGGTGGCTACTTGGTGTGGTTGCTGTGAAGAAGACCTAGGTTCAAATCATGGCAGGCTTGCTCCTCCCTTGCATGGGATCTGTGGTTTTGGCTTGCAGCTAGGCCATCTCTTTTTGGGCACATGCCTTATAAGATGTCATCAAAATATGTGCCTTGTTGGGATTTGTGCTAGATCATTGATGTAGGATGTGGGTAGTTAATTTGTAATTTGGGTTGGCTTAATACCCATGACCTGATCTTCACTAATAAAACATTTTAGAGGGTGGGGCCATAGTTTTGAGGGATTTTAGTCCATTGGGTTGTTTTCCTTCAAATATATATATATGCTCCAAACAGTGGTTTAAGATGATTGAACTACTATATTTATTTTTTTGATGACCATGTAACTAACAAATCAACTTGGATGATGAAAAATGGGAAAGAAAAAGAGAAAGTTCCAAATGAGTTTATATGAATGATTATACAATTAAACATCCAGTGGTTCTACTTCTCTGGAGGATTACACTCTGCTACAATTGCAAGCAAGTTAAAAGTCCAAATTGTTGCTAATGTTTGTCATATTGTAAGTAGCTGGGAAAAACATTTCATTGCTACGAGGGAAGTACTTCACTAATGATTATCTAATTATATGATCTTAAATTGTAAGAAAACATTGATAGAAGTTTATAATTTTATTTATTGTGATATTTCAAAATTATTAAAGTGGCTTATCAATTTCTTGCCCATGCAGGTTCCATTACTTTCAGGCATGGTTGATGGGATAGGTTCTCAACTTCTGCAACTAAGGCAGTTATATGATGGACCAATGTCAAAACTCAAGATGCTGATGATTTGTTGTATGGATAAGACAGAAGAGGTTTTGATTGTAGAAGATGAGAATGGAAATATTGTTAGATAGACTATGAAATATAATGATGTCCTTGTCCAATACAAGGTATGGATACCTTCTAATTTATAAATCGTCCCCACATAGATGAGTGATTCATGTGTTCTAAATCTTTTGAAGTAACAAAGTATAGTGTCTTTCTATTTGATTCACTTTCCTAGGTTCAAGGGGTATAAAGTTATAAAAAACACATATTCATATGTTTTCCTACTCTTTTTGCTTATTAATGTTGTCAAGCACATTGGGATCCTCTTATTTTCAAATTCCAAATAGGGAAATAGTGTCATAAATCATGAGGTCCATCTACCTAGCTGGAAAGAACTTCCTAATGATGTCTTTATAATGACTAATACATGGCTTAACTCATTTTTCATGACCCACACATTAATAAAATGATTGTGTCATAACACATCTGCCGATCACATGTGCATTCACTAAATACAATATAGACCATAAGATAAGATAAGATGAGACACATTAGTTTCCAACAAATGGTTGCAAAGATGGCTGCAAATAGGTCAATGTGACTGTTAAGTACAACAGTGAGGAGTGGAAAATGGGAGTGCAAAGACAACTCCTATAAAAATATGATAAAAGCATATATATTATATTCCAATTAATACCTTGAGGCTAAGATGAAGGAGCTAGTTTTTGTCAGTTGCTACAAATGCAAATAGATTTTTTTGTTTTTTATATATGTTTTGAGGTTGACAGTATTGATCCATGACCTTGTGGACTGTATTTGTCTCACTCTACCCTAAATGGGTCATAGCATCAACTGAATGGATATTTAGTTTTGACATTGAGGAATCATGCACATTGTTTCCCATAAGGTGTTCACTTAATTTTTCATGAGGGTTTATGAGTTGGTTTCTGATTTTTCTGGGCAAGTCTAAAGTATGATGTTGTCTTTTTCTTAGTTGTAAAACGAATTCTGGGAAATCCATGCCACCTGTGGACAATGAAAGGAAATGAATTGCCCATGTACCTCATATCTAGGTAGTTTTTGGGCCCTATTCATATTCAATTCAATGATAATAGACAATGTAACCTTTAATTAAGAAAATAGTTTTGTGACACTACTACTTTGAATTGAAGTCTTCAGGGAAGAACTTTGCTGTCAATATTGTTTCCTATGACTGATTATGCCAATTATCTCCTTTCACAGTTGTTTCTTGAAAAGCCCGCATACACCAAATTCAGTTGCTAGTCTCCTGTTTGTTTGATGTTTCTTTAGTCCTCTATATCATGCTATCAGAAATCAGATAAATTATCTTTCTTACAGCAAAATGTTTTTATTTATTTATAAGATTCTCAAATGTCCAAAGACTAACATTTGAAATATGAAAATGCAGCTCCCTTGCCTGTGGGCACATGTTTGGCATCTTTTGTATTAGAGAATGGCTTCAATGACATGAGAACAATATTGGCAAGGTAAGAATATGCAAGCTCACAAATTGTTCTTTTCCATGGGGTCATGTTAAATGAACTGGTAAGACTAAAAAGTTCATGAAAAAGATTAAATATATATTTATCCTTTTTGTTGAAACAAATCTTCGAGATTATAATTTTGTATTTATGTAAATAATGTGTAGGGTCCACAATGAAATAACAAGGCTAAGCTGGGTGACATAAAAATTCTTTATGTGCCAGTTATAGCTGTAACTCGTCAACAATAGTGAAAGATCAATTGTCTTTGTTGTAATACCCACAGTTTTTGTCATCCTTAGAACTTCATTCTGCATATTTGAATGACTAGGTGATGGATTTACCATCGATTAAGAATTAAAAGACAATTGCAAACTAATATTATTAGTCCTTAATCAAGTACCCACTAGATCAATTTGACCAAATTCCATGATTGGATAGGACTAATCCATGATTGCAAAATTCAGCCAAAGAGATTTTTTTGAAGGTATTAAAAGGCCACTTTTTCTCCATTTTCTCCAATAAGAAGTGACAGTTTGTTCAGAAAATTGTTAGTAGCATAGTGTTAGAAATTTAAAATGGCTAAAGCAGAACTATACAGCTAGGTAATAAAAAAAGTAGATAGTATTCTAGGAGTGAGCACCAAATATTCAGTTCTCACAAGGCTTTTAAAACGGACATTAAATTTTCAAAGTAAACTAGAGAGCTCCTACTAGTATATATCTAATAGAAGTACCTAATACAAAAACGCTTTTACATATCATGCTTTAGTGAAAAATATGCTAGATATAGGCTCTTCTAGGTTCTGCATGGACAGCCTATATCCCTGGGTTCTCAAGCTTGATATATTCAAACTGTTGTGAAACAGTTTCATTTTATTTGGTATAAATATGTTATAGTGGAACTCAAAGTCTACCTATGATTTGATGATGTAGTCTAAGTGCATTTGATGAGATTTTCCAGTCCTGGATTTAAGGTTCAAGCACTCAGACTCCAAGGCTTGTATTTTCCTCCTTTTCTACATGACTATATCCAGGATTTCCATGTTCTTCTAGATGATGACATGCTCCTTTCTTTGTATAGTATTTTTCAGAGAAAGCATGGGAATCATGTTTTCATTGATGTAGTCCTGTCTCTGAAGGATTTTCTTGATATCGAGGATGTCCTACCGAGTTCCCATGAAAACCTGGGAAACCCATGGCTTGGAATTCCCAAGAAGACTCAATTCAAAATAGGGGAGAACCCAATATCCATTCATTTTGGTGAGATATGTAGTAGCAGAGTCACCAGATTTTTGCCATAGAATGTCCTTTAATCCACTGTTGTCTAGGGTTTTGAGCACAGGAATACAATTGCAGATATACCACAATTGCTTGAGGTGGGTCAAGTGAAGGCTAGAATTACCATTGAAATACCACCATCCAACTGTAATAACTGGAGTATGACTGTATGTAATGTAACATATAACAAAAATGCGCACCCTCGGTGTACAACCTTGGTATCAGAAAATTGCCTCCTGGTGATGTCAAACTCACTCCAAAGACAGTTCAAAGGCTCAAATGCAGGACATAGCCACAAAGGAATGATACCAAGGGTATAATTTACACCAGACAAAGAATGGCTAGTACTAAGCCCCAAACCAAGGAGATAATACCACCGTCCTAAAAAATAGCATAGAACACCAAAACACACAAAATGTGCAACCTTGAACATAGAGATATGCCTCCTGATGATGACAGGTTCAAACCAACTTCTAAGATGACAGTACCAAGACTCAAATGGAATATACAACAACATAATACACCCATAATTTTGAGGACTGGTCCCCAACAGACCTCCAATTTATAAAGTCTCTTGAATTCTCAAAAATCCACCATTCCCATTTGAAATTCAACTGAAGACTTCACCGATGAGAACCTAACTCTGCAAAACCAGTGTTGGCCTGCTCCAATCGAGGTCAGAACACGACTCTCATTTTCCCACCTTTGATAACAAATATGGGCAGAGAGCATTCAAAACTAAATATTAGAGTTGGGAATGGCATGTGTGGTGCCATCTCACACTCATCTGGAGTATAAATGCACTATTAACTTCAGGCCCTAATCTTACAGAGGAAATCCTTCTTGATGTTGGAGTAGTCTGGAAACAGAAGTTTGACTTATGAACAAGTCACTTTCAAGGGCAGATCCTGTTTTGAGATTGGTCACCTAGCCACTTCTTATCATAAGCGAGTTTTTGAGGCTACCCTTCAAATAAATTGATCAAGAATAAGAAGAAATGTAAGCCCGCCTAGTGGAAACACCCAGTATTACATCATCATATAATTGGCTCAAAGCCCTTAGATAAAGAGAATGGAACAGTGTAGGCAGCTCAAATGGGGAATATGAACCTCGTCATGATTTTCTCTATCATTTGCTTCATCATAAATGTGCATTTCATGGTCAAGTAAATTCCTTCATTTTGAAAGTCATAAATCTTGGGTTGCGTTGCTGACAAGACCCGCACCTTAACCGAATGAGCTAGGTGGGAATTGATATTCATCCTTCTGCTTGTCCCTATGATTTAGTGCATGCATTTTTCTTTTCCTTTTACTTTTCATTGAGCAAGTTAAATTAGTTGGGGCCATCTGTCGTTAAATCTATCTTTGGTCGGTGCATTATTTTGTTAACATATGCTTGATATATTTGATGGTAACGTACTAAGTTATTCGTTGTTTTACAAATGCGTTTGTTTTGCCTTCATGGAGTGACATGCTTATACATATTGGAGCATTTTTACTTGATTGTGTCATGCTAATTTATGTCACTGTATTTGGGAGTAGTTTTCTGCATACATAACCTGGTTCTACAGTGTAAATAATTTTGGTGAATTGAGTCTTATCTTAGTTTACATATGGGATTTTCAGGAGATGATTTGGCACTCTCCTATTTGCTGCACTTTATGTGCTAATTTATTTTACAGTCCTATTGACTACTCTGGTCATCTATTGACATTGATAAATATTCAATTTCAATTTCCATTCCTTTCAAAAGCTCATCTAGATGGAGAACCTTTAACCAAGTCTGAATGTAAGCAGTCGAAAAGAGAATTTTGCATAATTTAGATAACTACTAAGCTTAACAAAGTGTAACTTTGATGGTAACGTACTAAGTTATTAGTTTATTTTCAAATGTGTTTGTTTGTCCATCCTGGAGTGACATGCTTATACATATTGGAGAGTTTTTACTTGATTGTGTCATGCTAATTTATGTCAGTGGATTTTGGTGCAGTTGGAATTTTTTGCATACATAACCTGGTTTTACAGTGTAAATAATTCTGGTTAATTAAGCCTTATCTTAGTTTACATATGGGAGTTTCAAGAGATGATTTGGCACTCTCCTAGTTGCTACACCTTATGCGCTAATTTATTTTACAGTCCTGTTGACTACTTTGGCCATCTATTGACATTGATAAATATTCAATTTCAATTTTCATTCCTTTCAAAAGCTCATCTAAATGGAGAACCTTTAACCAAGTCTGAATGTAAGCAGTCCAAATGAGAATTTTGCATAATTTAGATAACTACTAAGCTTAACAAAGTGTAACTCCAGAAACTCTTACATAATCTTATTTGTTGGGGCAAGGAATGAGCAAAACAGATCTAAGAAGAATGTATTTCAATTTGTTCAAGCAAGTATTTAGGTCAGTTGTTTCCAGTGATTTTTTTTAATCGGTTCATACATTTTTTTCCTTTGTGTAGACATTATAGTTGGTACAGAGATGTGAAGGTTTCTTAAGAGACATTTATAGAAAATGTTGTGAAATCTTTTATTGCTTTGTCAATCAGAGTCAATTCACATTTTTTATTTTGGAAGCCTTGTTGTGGATCCATTCACACTATGCCTTGTATCATTATTCAAGGTTCAATCCTTTGTATCAGTATTTGCTAATTATTAGTGGCCTGTGCAAAGTTTGGTGCATGTATTTTGTGCTTTGTATGTGTGTATATTCTTACAAGTATCAGATTTATTTGTAGGAGCTACATGATCACAAAAAGACACAAGTTTGCATAGAAACTGGCGAAGATAATAGCAACTATCTGTTGGATTATTTAAGGTCCTTGGAACCAAATATGGTAAGATTATGGCTGGGGAAGTAGTACCAAGTATCTGCATTGGATTTTGTGTCTTTTTAATGAGGACTCATTCTGATTTCATATTGATGCATTGGAATTTGTTTGTGATGATCTTCATCCCATTAGGTGACTCAATTATCACATCCTTCATCAATAGAGGTTGAAGTAGTCAGTCAGCAACTTGTACAGAATGTATTGAAGATATTTTTCACAGATGATATATCTTTGAACATAAAATTTGGAGAGATGGATAACATCACAAAGGATGGAAATTTGGGTGAGATGGAGAGTAGTTGGTCCCCTTTTCAAGGAGCAGTGCCTGCCTCTAGTGACTACCTTGCAAGATTGATTTTCTGGTGTGCACTGACATATGTAGATACACCAAATTCAGTTGCTAGTCTCCTATTTGTTTGATGTTTCTTTAGTCCTCTATATCATGCTATCAAAAATTAGATAAATTATCTTTCTTACAGCAAAATGTTTTTATTTATTTATACGATTCTCAAATGTCTAAAGACTAACATTTGAAATATGAAAATGCAGCTCTCTTTCCTGTGGGCACATGTTTGGCATCTCCTGTATTAGAGAGTGGCTTCAACGACACAAGAACAATATTGGAAAGGTAAGAATATGCAAGCTCACAAATTGTTGTTTTCCATGGTGTCATGTTAAATGAACTACTAAGACTATAAAGTTCATGAAAAAGATTAAATATATATTTATCGTTTTTGTTCAAACAAATCTTCGATATTATAATTTTGTATTTATGTAAATAATGTGTAGTGTCCACAATGCAATAACAAGGCTAAGCTGGGTGACATTAGAATTCTTTATGTGCCAGTTAAAGATGTAACTCGTCAACAATAGTGACAGGTTAGTTGTTTTTGTTGCAATACCCATAGTTTTCGTCATCCTTAGAGCTTCATTCTTCATATTTGAATGAGTAGGTGATGGATTTACCATCGATGAAGAATTATAAAACAATTGCAAACTGATATTATTAGTCCTTAATCAAGTACCCACTAGATCAGTTTGACCAACTGCCATCATTGGATAGGACTAATCCATGATTGCAAAATTCAGCCAAAGAGAATTTTTTGAAGGTATTAAAAGGCCACCTTGTCTCCATTTTCTACAATTAGAAGTGACATTTTGTTCAGAAAGTTGTTAGTAGCATAGTGTTAGAAATTTAAAATGGCTAAAGCAGAAATGTACAGCTAGGTAATAAAAACAGTAGATAGTATTCTAGGAGTGAGCACCAAATATTCAATTCTCACAAGGCTTTTAAAACATAGATTAAATTTTCAAAGTAAACTAGAGATCTCCTACTAGTATATATCTAATAGAAGTACCTAATACAAAAAGGATTTTACATATCATGCTTTCGTGAAAAGTATCCTGGCTATAGGCTCTTCAAAGTTGTGTGTGGATAGCCTGTATCCTTGGTTCTCAAGCTTGATATCTTCAAACTATTGTGAAACAATTTCATCTTCTTTGGTATAAATATGTTGTAGTGGAACCCCAAGTCTGCCTATGATTTGATGATGTAGTCTAAGTGCATTTGATGAGCTTTTTCAATCCTGAATTTAAGGTTCAAGCAATCAGACTCCAAGGCTTGTATTTTCCTCCTTTGCTGCATGAATATATCCAAGATTTCCAAGTTCTATGAGATGATGACATGCTCCTTGATTTGTATAGTATTTTTCAGAGAAAGCATGGTAAAATTGTTTTCATTGATGTAGTCCTATCTCTAAAGGATTTTCTTGATATCAAGGATGTCCTGTTGAATTCCCATGAAAACATGGGCAACCCATGGCTTGGAATGCCCAAGAAGACTCGATTTGAAACAGGGGAGAACCCCATATCCATTCAGTATAGTGAGATATGCAGTAGCAGAGACACCAGATTTCTGCCATAGAATGTCCTTTAATCTACTGTTTTCTAGGGTTCTGAGCACAAGACCAAAATTTCTTAAGGTGGGTCAATTGAAGCCCAGAATTATCATTGAAATACCGCCATCCAACTTTAATAAATGGAGTATGACTGTATGTAATGTAATGTATAACAAAAATGCGCACCCTGGGTGTACAACCTTGGTATCATAAAATTACCTCCTGGTGATGTCAAACTCACTCCAAATATAGTTCAAAGGCTCAAATGCAGGACACAGTCACAAAGGAATGATACCAAGGGTAGAATTTAAACCAGACAAAGAATGGCTAGTACTAAGCCCCGAACCAAGGAGATAATACCACTGTCCTAAAAAATAGCATAGAACACTAATACACACAAAATGTGCCACCTTGAACATAGAGATATGCCTCCTGATGATGACAGGTTCAAACAAACTTCTAAAATGATAGTCCCATGACTCAAATGGAATACACAACAATATAATACACTAAGAATTTTGAGGACTGTTCCCCAACAGACCTCCAGTTTATAACGTCTCTTGAATTCTCAAAAATCCGCCATTCCCATTTGAAATTCAATTGAATACTTCACTAATGAGCACCTACCTCTCCAAGACCAGTGTTGCTATCATTGAGAGTGTTTACCTACTCCATTCAATGTTAGAACACGATTCTCATTTTCCCACCTTTGATAACAAATATGGGCAGAGAGCATTCAAAACTGAATATTAGAGTTGGGAATGGCATGTGTGGTGCTATCCCACACTCATCTGGAGTATAAATGCACTATTAACTTGAGGCCCTAATCTTGCAGAGGAAATACTTCTTGATGTTGGAGTAGTTTGGAAACAGAAGTTTGACTTATGAACAAGTCTCTTTCAAGGGGATATCCTGTTGTAAGATTGGTCACCTAGCCACTTCTTGTCATAAGTGATTTTTTGAGGCTGCCCTACAAATAAACTGATCAAGAATAAGAAGAAATGTAAGCCCACCTAGTGGAAACACCCAGTATTACATCATCATATAATTGACTCAAAGCCCTTAGATAAAGAGAATGGAATAGTGTAGGCAGCTCAAATGGGGAATATGAACCTCGTCATGATTTTCTCTATCCTTTGCTTCATCATAAATGTGCATTTCATGGTCAAGTAAATTCCTTCATTTTGAAAGTCATAAATCTTGATAAGAATATTCCTTTATGGAACTATACATTATAAGAACACTGTAGAATACCAGTCTCTCCAACCTTTTCGATAGGTTTAGTCAATCCCAAATGCTTACTAGAATCTAAATTTTAGTGTAGTCTTATTTTAGGTGACCATACATTCTAAGGAAAGTTCAGTTCTTATCAATGGTTATTTGTCTTTGTGAACTGTTGTCCAATCATCATGGAAGTTGTTTCACATCCTATACATCTCAACACAGAGATGATATATATTTTGTTATACCCAATAGTTTTCAAGTTTTTCAAGTTTAATTCATGCTTAACCAATTGTCCTGCCTTTCAAATAACTAGTATCATCACCTAGAAGCCAAATATACAACCTTTTAAAGGTTTCTCTAAAGAGGCAATGTTGTAGGAGCAGGGTATTTATATTTATATTTGCAACATGACTCTTTAATTATTGAATCCACTATTAGGTGCCCTTATAGCCAAGGAATAATGATTCACAAAGCATAACTCCTCCATACAAAATGGTACATTTGAAATAATAAATGATTCAATGCTAAATACTTGCAATACTTGCACTTCCCTAAGTCAAAATACTTGCAATTCTTTGAATTCTAGGTCTAGAGATCATTTTTGCAAGACATTACGGTGCATAGGGAGTCAAGTCTCTAATTTTGAAAATGATAATCGTCGAGTCTCCATTAGCAATAAGTTTATGAATCTTCCTGGATCTTAGAATGTTTATCATTTAAAGCTAAAATAGGCTTCACAATATGAGAAGAATCCTTTTGCAGTTTGATCACAACCATAGACTTGCTTATTATGGAACCTTCTCAAAGAAAAGGTGAATATACTTTGCATAATTTTAAGATTATTAATTATCAAAGAAATAGGTTGTGTTTTAATTTTGATAGCCCATGATGAGGAACATATGAAACACCTTGAAGCTCATGGATTCTTAATATTGCAGTAGACAAGAGGGAAAGTTTTGTTTCCGACTCTTTGTTTTTGATGCAGTGATGGCATTGGGCTTCGAAATCCTTTCAGGAAGGACTCTTTTTTAGACTATGAGAATGATAGTGATGAAGAATGGGAAGAGGTACTCATCACTAAATCTCTTTGGTAAGAGTATTTGTAGTATTTTTATTAGCTTTAGTTACGGGGAAAATTGTACATAGCTCTCAAGAATTAGTTTATCATAAATACTAGTTACTGGTAAGTTGTAATAGTAATAATTATGTAGTTTGTAGATTGATATCTATCATAAATTTGTTTGAATATCATCATTGTCAAGCAATAACAACTTCTTAAAGGGTGCTAACTCAATGGTAGAGCGCCTGCCTAATTTTAGGCAGGAGGTTGGTGGTTCAATTCCTCCGTGCCCTATCATAAATTTGTGACTACAAAAATGACTAAATTCGCATATATACGACTATTAGTAGCTAATTTCCTGTATCTTAGTTGTATTTAGCTTAGTCATTAATATGTTAACATCTAGTAGTTTATTTAGTCGTATATTTGGTCATTAATGGTTGCAAATAGTGACTAAATCAGCGACTAAATCAATGACTCACTCAGTGACTAAATCAATGACTAAATCCGTGACTAAATCAATGACTCACTTAGTGACTAAATCAATGACTAAATCTGTGACTAAATAATTAAGTATCAATGACTAAAACAATGACTAAATCATTGACTATCAATGACTAAAGCATTGTCTATCAATGACTGACTAAAGCATTGTCTATCAATGACTAAATCATTGTCTATCAATGACTACTAAGTCAAGCTATTAATGACTAGTGAAATACGACTAGCTATAAGATAGTGGAAATTTGCTACTATTAGTCATCATCTCAAAAATAATCGTTTATAGCCTAATTTTAGTCATTAATTTCTCATTTTCTACTAGTGCAAAATTGAAAATTGCAAATCCGAAAAAGAATTTTGTGGTCTGTTTCGATGCATGTAATATATGAATTGGAGGAGTTCTTATGAAAGGAAATCATGTGGTATGTTATGAGTTAATAAATCTAAAAAAAAAATTATTTTACCCATGATTTAAAGATTGCTTCCATAATGCATGCTTTGAAAATGTGGAGGAACTATTTTATGAGAAGCAAATTTTAGCTTAGAATTGACTCGGGTATCTTTTAAGGGTGAAATTTCTCCAATTGACTATTTTTCACCATTTTTTAAAAAACATATTTTCCAATTAGCTTAAAATTTTGGCTCATTTGTTTTACATATGATATGGTTAAATTGATAAAATTCACCAAAAATCACGAGTTTTAAGAGTATGTTATGTGTTTTTTACTTAATATTTACCTACATATATATATGCATGACTTTTCCCTCAATGAAGCATGATTCCATAATGGTAGTGGTGGATATATTTTCTAAGGAAACAAATTCTATTCTAGTTAAATCTACTTATAGACTGATGAGATAACAAGAATATTCAGGCAATACATATTCAAATTGAATGGATTAACCAAGGAAATTGTATCTAATTGTGATACAAAATTTACTTCTATAAATGCATATTTCATTAAACTTGGACATATTTCAGTCCAAGTCACTTTAAAGAATGGTAAAAAAGAGTCATTCTAAACCCAAAAATCAAGGTTTCTAAAGTGCAAAATTTGGTTCCAAATTTGTCGATACCAGGTTCCAAAAGTGTACTTTTGCATTTGATATTGCCACTTTTCAAATCATTTTTTCACTTTTCCAATATGATACATATGATAATGGAACTTTCAGAACTTGTTTTCACTTTAGAAAGTATGCTTTTGACACTTCTAGTATTTACGTTTTCTTTTTGAAAAGCAATTTTGACATTTCCAAGTTACGATTTTGTAGTTTTGAAAACCAAACTCAACACTTTACAAGTATTGTAATGATGTAGTTGAGTATACAAAAACCTATCGGGTTTATTCATAACAAACAAAATTCAATTGTACTACTTAACAATCTAGTTCCATATCTTTTACAATTGGAATCACATCATTCACACCAATTTGGACTAGACGTGAAATGATTGGTTCTACGTGTAAGCTTGGGATTAATGATGGATGAGGTGTCAACTTGATGTAAAAATGACACCTCAGAGAAACCATAGAGAAATGTCAAAATGTCCTCTTCCATCATTTATACTATCATGACCAAACATCCACGCATAATAATGATAGCAATTATGGACAAAATGAGGATGTGTGAAAAATTCTTCTTTGTTGGATAACATCCAAAATCCAAAGAGAAATCCCTCTACTCCCAGGACCAATAGTTTCTTTTGTGTTGATATCCAGACTGCAACAAAAAACATGACTATATATATAACCAGAACAACAATGATTTTTTCATCAAGTTAATGATCATAAACATGCAACTGTAAATGAAAATTTTAAATTCCAAATATTAAGACAAACATCACCCAAAATTTCTTGGATTCAAATGATTTAATAAAATAATCACAAGTATGGAGTAATAATAAGTTAGATTCAGATGAAAATACCAACGTCACCGAAAAAAGTAAGAAATAGTCACATTAAATCATTTAAAATCTCCATTGGTTACATATAATGTTTCCCTCTCTTTAAAGAGGCAATGACAGGTTACATTTAATGGATCCCCTTCTGGAAGGAGGAAATGAAGGATTTGATTTCTATTGTTTCATGTATTTTACTCAAACCCTTCCAAAGTCGACTTACCAATTTAGTATCTATCATGGAAGACGATGTAGCAAAGGGCTTGCTCAAAATAACTTTTTCAGATGGATGTGCTTTTAGATTATCACCATCCAAATCAATCATTATTGTATTGATTTCGAAGATTTCAATGGGAACTCCTCACAAAGTTTCTCCATATTTTTTTGTATCTTTCCTTCTTTGTCTATGGTGCATCTTTCTAGAAACAAAAAAACGGGTCTCGAGATATTTTTTTTCATTTTTGCTCTTAGTACCTGCACTCCAAAATTTTGTAAACAATGACTTCCCCTCTTTGACATCACATTTATATGACCAAATCCTAGCATTGAATTTGCTAAGACATAGATCCAAAAATAGTATCACATTTGTTTGGGATTCATATAATTTTTTTTGTTTTTTCATCTCCATCAATATATTTTTTTACTCCCCCCTTTTCCCCTTGAGGCATTTTCTATGTCTTTCTTGTGAAATAGAAAACCTTCCATTTCTAATATCAATAGATTTTTTGTACAAGAATATGCACATATATAGTGTTTGTCATAATATATTCCAGAATAAATTTGTTTCACCAAATCATAAGATATTACCACCCCCAAAATGTATCCTAAATAAGAAATGAATTAAAATTTAATTAGCATTACTAATCACGTAATTAATCAAAACCCTATTTCCCCCTGAAATTTTTTTCTGGCTGCACAAGAAACAATGTGGAGTTTGGCAATCCAATGTGGGGTTAATTCAAAATTTTCAAAAGTGGGCAACAATGAAAAAATCCCTCCAATTTCAATTTTTTAATTTCCCCCAAAATATCGGACCCAAAATATGTTTGCAAACAAGATCTGGGTATTTCATCAATCTACCCCGCTTCATCGAAATCTATGAGCCTATCACTCGGTATATGATCAAACCAAAAATAATTTTGTTGAAATCCTTGAAGAAAACTAAAGAAAATTAATGTTATCGTGATCGATTGGTACTAATTTGTTTTTCCATTTTTATGTGCCCTAGTTTATATTTTTTCAATTTTTTTTATGTTTCCAAGCTGATTGTAAGTACATCGGAACATTTTATTGCTTACAAAATATGCCTCACAAAGGAACCCTCTATTGCTTAAGAAATTTACATATTTTTTTTTATATCTTACCCTGAACAAAATATCCAAAGTCGTGTTTTTTTTAGATCTTACCCAATTTGAACAAAATATGTGAACTCCATCTCTTAGATCAAACCAAATCGGACCAGAATGAAATCCTCTGAGCAAAATCGATGGTGTAGTGATACGAATGGTAAGTATGTTTTTCCAGGTTTATGTGCTTAAAAAATTTACATTCTTACCCTACCAGAACAAAATATACAAACCCCTCAACGGGTCTGAGATCAAATGAAAATTGATTGCATTTAAATCTTATGAAAAAAAATCATGGTATAGTGATCATCTGACAATATTTTTTTATTTTTACTTCTTCTGTTAATCTACTGGTTTAGTGATGGAATTCGTATCAACCAACTGATTCAATGCATCAAGTCTCTGATCAAACCAAATTGAACCGCCTTGAAATCATCCAAGAAAAATCAATGGCGTAGTGATAGGACTAGTAAGAAAAAAAAATCCAGTTTGTTGTGCTTAAAAAAATTACATTCTTAATTTGCTTGAACAAAATATACAAACCCATCAACCGATTTGTGATCAAACCTAAATTGATTTCCTTGAAATGTTATGCAAAAAATTGATTGTGCAATGATAGACTAACAATATTCATTTTTTATTTTTTCTACTAATCGACTAGTGCAGTAATGGACCACTTTTCGACCAATTGATTGTTGTTTCGCTTTATATGATAAAATTACACCAATTCCAAGTCTGATATGAAGGATAAGATTCTTTTTTTTTTCTCTCAAGATCAATATCTCTCCTTTCCTGAATGTTGCACATTTTATTGGTGACAATCCAAGAGTCCCCAAAGCCAATCCATTCTGCTTGATTATTCATTTTTTTGGCCAGTCCCCAAGCATAAGAATAGATGATATTTCCACTTGGGTCAAATATAACACCTCGCCCCCCTACCACCCCTGTGCAATTCTTGTATTTAAGCAGTCGATAAAATGATTTATCAGATACTGTATATGTACAGTAATTAACTTTTCCTTTTATTATTTGCTGTAGAAACTAGTTTGGACCATCTTTATGCGAAAATAAAAGCTTGGTTGCAAGGAGAAAAGAGATCCAAGGTTTTTACCAAAGGTTAGAATTTATGTAGTATTTATATTATTCCTTTATTAATACTCTGTTTTTTCACTCTTCCTTTCCAATTAAAATGTCATGTGTAACCTGTGTAGGTCTTTTTGGCTTCTTGTCAATATGATTGTAGAATTTTACTTCTTATAAATTTGCTCATGTTCAATACAGATCATAGTCTATTTCCACATAAAGAACGAAAGTCATTTCCTTCAGATGTTGTGGAAGAATCTTTTGGAATACTTGTTGAAGAGGATGTTGAACGAGAAAAGTGACAAAAAATGAAGCAATAATTGTCTATACAATGACAAAAAGCACGAAAATTATATAGACTTAAAAAAACTTATTGTTGGAGTGACGATGATGTATCCAGCAGTAATGATGTTGAGAACCAACATAATGATGAGAAAATACCTTATCAACTCTGAGGTCATTCAAATCTGCAGTATGTTAAGAGAAAGGCCCCAAACTTTGATACAAGTTTTCTTCTTAAAGGAGAAATTGGTTTAAAAGAAATCATTAACTACAAAGGTATAGATGAGTCACATACAGGAAATGTAGAGTTGTCAAAGTTGGTTCCTTGTCGTAATGGTCATATTCTTTACACTGTTAGTACCAATGACACATGGACACATACTATGGATGATGTTCTGCCTATTCAAATGGTGTATGCATATGAAAGTGGAAAGCTTATCCTGCACCATCCTTCACTTTCTGAAATAAAATCACAATTAACTTCAAGTGGTCCAAATGAAAATCATAAGAAACAGTCAACTACAATCATCAAGAGAGGGTTTTATATGGGATCATGTTCAGATGTGACTCCTCTAATGACTAAAAATGGTCATTTTGTTAAGATTGGTAGAAATAAATTAATTCAAATGGATGGGATTTTGGTGCGTAGCACAAATCCATTTTATTTTACTATAAAGGAGGGCATGTATGTTTGTATTTATTTTGACAATTTTCCTAGAATGTCTAAAGATGAGTCATTGAAAATTCCATATCCTCTAGAAGTGTTGGATTATTTAGTAGATGTCTCAACTGGTGGAACATTTTTTTGGGTAAGAATATTTGAAAATCATGTAGATGTTTTTGGTAGAGGCCACTATATTCCTGGAGGTGTGAATTTGAATCCACATGAGGTGTTATACACAAAACAAGGTCTGTTGATACCAACTGAAATAATTGATGGTGAGTATACATGTGTATCATTTTATATATATTCTTCAACTCATATATAAAAAAATTATTTAGAGTATCCAATGTTATATTCCGGTGGGTTGTAGGCATTTTTTATGTTTTCTTTACTGTGAGCTCTATTAAAAGGTGGGGAAAAAACAATCGAAAAGGAGATTTTTTTTGTCGTTTTATTGCTACAAATGATGATAACCACACCACTTTTCAAATTCTTGCTACAAAATGTGACAATTAAGTTGTGACTTATAGATTAGCCACCTATGACATATTATGTAACACACAATGCATTGTCATCATATATCGGAGTATTGCAGCGCAACCGAGTACATCGTCACAATATTCATCTTCATTCCTACAAAGTTTTCAGTCACATAAGGTCTTGAAACATTATACGCAATGAATCTTATGTGGAAACTCCTTGTTCCAATAAAAGTTTCATGGTTACTTTTGAACTAATTGCAATGCATTATGTAGCTCCCGAGATTATAGAGAAGAATATTTCTCTAGAGTTCATCATAGAAGGCTATGAGAATCTTAAGGAGGAAGTTTTTTATACATGGCCAACCTTTCATGATAGATATCAGCCAACTTCAGGATCAAGTGATTAGACTCAACCTCTTGGTAAATGGAGAGTGGGAACAAAATTTAGATTTCGCTATTTGTATAATATTCTACAACCTCATGTACAAGTACACTTTTCATGGGATTCACACCAATGGGATCCTTTCCATCACTGTTATGGATTAGGGATGAGGACCGATGCACCCCATTTGGATTTGTAAAATTTTTTCCTTTCATTAATAAATATTTTATACAGTTTCATGTAATATGTATGGTGAATTATATCATTTAGTATATATAAATTATTTATTTCTTGTATTCAATTGTTCTGGTATTTTAATGTTATGTTATGAATGGTTTTTATTTTCCATAAAAAATTTCTTGATAAATGAAATTTGAATGCTTGAAACAATGATATATATTTTATTTCATGTGGGCTATTGAGAACATGGTGTTGTATTGTCTTCAAAATGTCTTAAAAGATACTCATATTAGTCTTCTATAATCATCAAAACATGCCCTTCTCATATCTTCACTTACAAAAAACATATAGTAGATCTTTCAAAAAACTAAAACAAAAAAAGACTGGTATTTTCTTCATCTTTGTGGGGCAACCCATTTAAAATTAACACCGAACTAGTCTAAATAGAATTTCTCCCTTCTTAGTATTTAGTTATGTAGACAATATTTCATTTTGATAGTTCCATGAAGTGCAATGTATATGTATATGCACTCAGGTTCTATACATTAGTAATTGCTCCAAGATCAAATGTGTTGATCTTTTTGAACTTTCTATCTGCTGAAGAAGCTTGGGGTCTTTTGATAGACCAAATTAGAGATTGTTTAAGAATGTATTACATTTATGCTTGAAATATAATATTATTTTTTATGAGGAAAAAATTAAATGGTTGTTTATCTTTTTTATCCAAGGACTAAATTCACATTATTTAATCTAACACATCAATAAAAACATTCTACATGTGCTAGTAAGAGCAGTACATCATCAAAATGAATGATTCAAGTTGAACATGATATGTTTTAACATTCACCACTACTCCACTATTCAATATTTTCAATTTTATCCTAAAAATTGCTTTTGTGAAAAAATACCGAAAATTTGCCTTAGTTCACCAAAATTCACACATAGGGTTCAATATTTGGCTTGCTTTAGTGATTCAAATTGGAGAATGTGAGTCTTTATTATTCTCTGTTTTTTTATATTTTCATATTTTCATTTGATACTTGAAAATACCCAAAAATTTGACCGATTAATTGTAAAGTGACGAAATTGGCTATTATTGGAAAACTGACTCAAGTGGCTATGGGAAAATGACCTCCATTTCCTCAATGAGAAAGAGAAAATTATTCTAAAATCACCATCCTGTAAAAGGATGACTAATGCACCTATATATAATCTCATTTTTGGAAAAAAGTATTTGGTCAAGAATATATTGTCCTACCAAAAACAACAAGTCAACTTGTTTTGCACCTAAAACTGGCCTAAATGGCCTTAGGAAAATGCCCAACACTTCTCACCTGGTAAGGCTAAAAAAATTGTGAGTGCATCAGCTTTCAGGTGGAGGATTTACACAATTTACCACTGACTCATTCTTGATAAAATGTTTATGGCCAAGAAGATAATGGCCTGCCAAAACAACCAATCAACCTGTTTTGCTCCATGCCAAAAATTGCTCTCCATTGGAAAAATTGGTTAAGTATTGAAAAATTGGCCCAAGTGTCCTTGGGGAACTTCCCTCCATCTCTTCCCTGAGAGAGGGAAAATTATTATGTCGGAACCATCATGCAGGAGGTTGGTTAACTCACTTCACCATTTACTCAATTTTTATAAACAATCTCTGGTGAGTATTATATTGGCATGCGAAAACATCCTTTCAGCCTATTTTGCACCTAAATAAGGCCTACATGGCCTGAGTAAAATTCCCACCATTTCTCACTAGTGAGGGATAAAATTATTATGAAAACATAATATTGCAAGTGGATGATTTACACACTTGACCATTTGATAATATTTGGAGAAAAGTCTAAGGTTAAGAAAATATTGGCCTGCCAAAACAACCACTCAACCTGTTTTCACTTTGCTAGAAAATGCCCTCGTTAAAATTTGGAAAGCATTGAAAATATGGTTCAAGTGGCCTTGGGGAAATGTTGGCCATTTCCTACCTAGGAGAGAGAAACTTGTTATGAAGGAACCATCATGTAGGTTGATGATTAATGCACTACAAAATTTACTCAATTTTTATAAATTGTCTCTAGTGAAGATTATATTGGCCTCCCAAAACATCCTTTAAGCCTTTTTTGCACCTAAATATGGCCTAAATTGCCTAAGGGAAATGCCCATAATTTCTCACGAGTGAGGGAATAAATTATTATGAAAACACAAGATTTCTGGTGGATTGTTTATGCACTTTACCATTGGTTCATTTTTGGAAAAAATTCTAAGGTTAAGAAAATATTGCTTTCCAAAACAACTACTCAGCATGTTTTGCATCATGCCAAAAAATTCCCTCGTTAAAATTTGACAAATATTGAAAATATGTTTCAAGTGGCCTTGGAAAAATGCCCTCCATTTCCTACCTGAGAGAGAGAAACTTGTTATTAAGGAACCATAATGTAAGTGGCTGATTAATGCACTTTACCATTTACTCAAGTTTTATAAAAAGTCTACGTTGAATACTACATTGGCCTGCCAAAACAACCTTTCAACCTATTTTGCACCTAAATATGGCCTAAATGGCCTTAGGGAAATGCCCTCAATTCCTCACCAGTTATGGATAAAATTATTATGAACAAAATCTTGTCAGTGGATGATTTATACACTTGACCATTGGATACTATTTATAGAAAATTATAAGTACAAGAAAATATTGTCTTGACAAAACAACCACTCAGGTTGTTTTGCACTATGCTAGAAAATACCCTCGTTAAAATTTGACAAGTATTGAAAATCTAGTTCAAGTGCCCTTGGGAAAATTCCCGCCATTTCCTACCTAAGAGAGAGAAACTTGTTATAAAGGAACCATAATGTAGGTGGATTATTAATGCACTTGACCATTTACTCAAGTTGTATAAAATGTCTCTAGTGAATATTATATTGGCCTACCAAAACAGCCTTTCAGCCTGTTTTGCACCTAAATATGGCCTAAATGGCCTTAGGGAAATGCCCGCAATCCCTCACTAGTGAGTGATAAAATTATTATGAAAACATAATCTTGTAGGTATACGATGTATATACTTGACCATTGGATAATACTTGGAGAAAAATATAAGGCTAAGAAAATATTGGATTTCCAAAATAGCCAGTCGGCTTGTTTTGCACTATGCCAAAAAATGCCCTCGTTAGAATTTGACAAGTATTGAAAATATGGTTCAAGTGGCCCTCGAAAAATGCCTGCCATTTCCTACCTAACTTGTTATTAAGTAACTATAATGTAGGTGGATGATTAATGCACTTTACCATTTACTCAAGTTGTATAAAAATTCTCTTGCGAATATTATATTTACCTTTGAAAACATCCTTTTCAGCCTGTTTTGCACCTAAATATGGCCTAAATGGACTTAGGGAAATGACACAATTCCTCACCAGTGAGGGATAAAATTATTATGAAAACATAATCTTGTGGGTGGATGATTTATACACTTGACCATTGGATAAAATTTGTAGAAAATTATAAGTCCAAGAAAATATTGGCCTCCCAAAACAACCACTCATCTTGTTTTGCACTATGGCAGAAAATGCCCTTGTTAAAATTTAACATGTATTGAAAATCTGGTTGAAGTGGCCTTGGGAAAATGCCCACCATTTCCTACCTGAGAGAGAAACTTGTTATTAAGGAACCATAATGCAGGTGGATGATTAAAGCACTTGACCAATTACTCAAGTTGTATAAAAAGTCTCTAGTGAATATTATATTGGCTTGCCAAAACAACCTTTTAGCCTGTTTTGCACCTAAATATGGCCTAAATGGACTTAGGGAAATGCCCGCAATTTCTCACAAGTGAGGGATAACATTATTATGAAAACATAATCTTGTGGGTAGATGATTTATACACTTGGCCATTGAATAATATTTGGAGAAAATTATAAGGCTAAGAAAATATTGACCTTCCAAAACATACACTCAGCTTGTTTTGCACTATGCCAGAAAATGCCCTCGTTCAAATTTGAAAAGTATTGAAAACCTTGTTCAAGTGGCCTTGGGAAAATTCCTGCCATTTCCTATCTGAGAGAGAGAAACTTGTTATTAAAGAACCATAATACATGTGGCTGATTAATGCACTTGACCATTTACTCAAGTTGTATAAAATGTCTCTGGTGAATATTATATTGGCTTGCCAAAACAACCTTTTCATCATGTTTTGCACCTGAATATGGCCTAAATGGCATTACGGAAATGCCCACAATTCCTCACCAATGAGGGAAAAAATTATTATGAAAACACAATATTGTAGGTGGATGATTTATTCACTTGACCATTGGATAATATTTGGAGAAAATTATAAGGCTGAGAAAATATTGGCCTGCCAAAATATCCACTCGACTTGTTTTGCACTATGCCAGAAAATGCCATCGTTAAAATTTGACAAGTACTAAAAATCAAGTTCAAGTGGCCCTGGGAAAATGCCCACCATTTCCTACCTTAGAGAGAGAAACTTGATATTAAGGAACCATAATGCAGGTGGATGATTAATGCACTTTACCATTTACTCAAGTTGTATAAAATGACTTTGGTGAATATTATATTGGCTTGCCAAAACAACCTCTCAGTCTGTTTTGCACCTAAATATGGCCTAAATGGCCTTATGGAAATGCCCGCAATTTCTCATCAGTTAGGGATAAAATTATTATGAAAACATAATTTTGTAGGTGGATGATTTATACACTTGAAAATTTGATCCATTTTGGAAATAAGTCTATGGTCAATAAAATATTGGCCTTCCAAAACAACCACTCAGCTTGTTCTATATCATGCCAGAAAATTCCCTCGTTGGAAAAATTTGACCAGTATTGCAAAATTGTTCCAAGTGGCTAGGTATAATGCCCTCCATTTCTTACATGAGAGAGAGAAACGTGTTATTAAGGCACCATATCGTAGGTCGATGATTAATGCACTTCACCGTTGCCTCATTGATTAAAGTAACATAACATAACAAAAAAATAAAAAGAATAACAAAACAATAATTGAAAAAAAAATCATGCCAACTCCTAAAACAATGATTAAAATGATTTTAAAAAATTAATAATAGCTAATAAAATAAAAAAATAAAACAAGAGAGTGATGTCGGCCTTCAAGGACAAGGCCTCAAAAAAATTTAAAACGTATGATGTCATCCTAGGGAAATGTGCATGCCCAAGTAATGAATTTTGACTTGGAATCACTTGTAAGTCTCTTCCACCAGGCCTTTGTTATGTTTTTGAAATACAACCTGCGTGCAAATTTTGAGTCTAAAATACAGTCCTCGCGCATATATTCTACTTTGAACTGAGACAAACATGGCCGCACTTGAAACATGGGCGTCCTCTACCATAGGCGCAGTTGAAATGGGGGCGTCCTCTTCTACGACCATAGTTGAAACAAGGGCGTCAACATATGATAGGTTCATAGTCAAAAAATTCTAGGAGTGTACTAGCGTATGGATATATGAAAAGAATTGGCCATCAGGTATGGAAACTATCTTGAGGAAAGCAGGAGTATTCGACTTTTTGTTTGGAATGTTCGGTTTTGATAACAAGGAGATATGAGGCAATTTTCAATTATGATTATGTGAATATGCAATTGATAATTTTTGGGACAAGGGTATATATCAACCCTGATTTGGTATCCCAAGCAACACAAATTCCACGAAGAGGGGGGGGATTTTCAGTTATTGGAAAACCACCAAACTCGAGAAGAATAAGATGGCCAATAAAATTTGCGGGAAACTTGTATTTGTTCCAAGGAATGGTTTAAGAATCTAGGATATCCCCCCTAGAATATACAAATCATTGATTCAGATTGTTCTTAGGACAATTTCGAACCATCATAGCAAGTATGAGGGTAGTCATAAATTGGTTTGAAGATAGATATATAGATATACCTTATCTATTGGGTAAGAAAATCCATTGTGTCATGCAAGAGAGCCAATTGAAGAAGGTTGAATTTAGTTTCCCATGAACACTTCAAAAAATAATTGTTTTAGGTCGACCCCATGCTATTGAAACAGATACTGGTGATATCAATCAGCATGAAAATATATCTTGGCCAAAAACACCTATTCATTAAACATACTATAGGAAATATAATACCTGTTAGAAAACAGGACCGTAGAGCAATAACAGATATACAGTTAAATTAATAAACAAGATGCAAAACACATTAAAACATTACAGAGAGACACAGATATAACGTGGTTCACCCAAACGATGGGCTACATCCAAAAAGAAATTTTCCAGTCCTTTTATTACAGTCCAAAAAGATGAAGGGATACACCCTGCAGCAAAACCACTGCACTTCCTCTTCACACTCTCATAGTCTCTCTTCCAATACAATAAAATACCATACTCAGTCGATTTACAATGCTTTCTTTTATAGGGGAAATACAATGGGAAAATTATAGGGTTAACCCAATACCATGGGTCTGCAATACTGTTGGCCAACACACATCCCAAAAAAAAAAAATCAGGGGCTCCGCCCCCAAACACCAAGGTAGGGGGAACAAGTGTACAGTACTCCTGGGTTACAATCACAACTGAATAATATCTCTAGATCTGGAAGACTAGGCTCCACAACCAACAATCTCCCACTTGGAGACTAATCACAGCAACTCCACCGCTACTGCACTTGCTGGACTATGTTCTGGACCTTGGACTTGGAAAAATTCTTCTTTTCACCTTCATGCTTTAAGGCCAATAGAAACCGAGTAGGAACTTAGTTTCTCTCTAGTTACTCCCTTTGTCAACATGTTTGCAGGATTCTGGCTAGTGTGAATCTTTTCTTGTTTTAACAGTTCTTCATCTAAAATAGATCTTATGAAGTGGTACTTGAGTTTTATATGTTTAGTCCTTGAATGAAAGGTTGAGTTCTTTGCAATATGAATGGCACTCTGGCTGTCACTATATAGCCTACTATTCTCCTCTTTCTTACCCAATTCTTCCATGAACCTCTGAAACCAAATCATCTCCTTACTAGCCTCTGTAGCAGCAACATACTCTGCTTCCATTGTTGAAAGTGCAGCAACATGTTGCAGTTTTGAAGTCCAACTTACTGTTGTTCCACCTATAGTGAACACATACCCTGTGGTGCTCCTCCTACTGTCTTTATCACCAGCCATATCTACATCAACAAATCCCTGTAGAACAGTGTCTGAACCTCCAAAACATAATGCATGAGAAGTGGTACCTCTCAAATACCTGAGAATCCACTGTACTGCTTTCCAATGCTCTTTACCTGGATTATTCATATACCTACTCACAACTCCCATTGCATGTGCAATATCTGGTCTTGTGCACACCATGGCATACATCAAGCTCCCAACTGCTGATGAATAGGGAATCTTGGACATGTAATCTATCTCTTCCTGTGTCTCTGGACACATATGCTTGCTTAGTTTGAAATGGCTTGCTAAAGGTGTGCTGACTAGTTTTTCATTCTGCATTCTAAACCTCTCCAACACCTTTTCTATGTACTCACCTTGAGACAATGTCAATTTGCTATTTTTCCTGTCTCTTGTTATTCTCATACCAAGTATTTGCTTTGCAGCACCCAAATCCTTCATCGCAAATGATTTAGCTAGTTTTCTTTTGAGCACATTTATATCCTGCATGTTAGACCCTGCAACAAGCATGTCATCCACATACAATAACAAGATAATATATCTTCTGTTATCTAGCCTCTTGAAATAAACACAGTGGTCAAAATGACATCTATCATAACCTTGTTCTGTCATAAACTTATCAAATTTTAAATACCATTGCCTTGGAGCTTGCTTCAGGCCATACAAGCTCTTCTTCAACCTGCAAATGAAATTCTCCTTCCCTTTGACCTCATACCCTAGTGGCTACTGCATATAAATCTCTTCCTCCAAATCCCCATGGAGAAAGGTCGTTTTTACATCTAATTGTTCAAGATGCAAATCTTCTACCGCCACTAGACTTAAAATAGTTCTAATTGAAGTCATTTTAACAACAGGAGAAAATATTTCATCAAAGTCTATACCTTTTTTTTATGCAAACCCCTTTACAACAAGTCTAGCCTTGTACCGCTTCTTTGCTCCATCTTCTTCCTTCAACCTGTAAACCCATTTATTCTGCAATGCCCTTTTTTCTGCAGGCAACTTAACCAGATCCCAAGTCCGGTTTCTTACCAATGAGTCCATCTCCTCATCCATGCCTTGCTCCCACTTATTTCTAGTTTCTACCTACATTGCTTCTTCAAAACATTTTGGTTCACCAGAATCAGTCATCAATAAATAATACAGTGAAGGAGAGAATCGTTCAGGGGGTCTACTTAACCTGGTATACTTTCTTACAGTTATAGGAGTTTCAGGGACCTGCTGCTGCTCTTGATTTTCTGGTGCTTTTGGAACTTCATTTTCTTTGATTTCATCAAGCACTATGTACTCTGTGTTTTCCTTTTCTTCTTTATTTCCCTACAATTGATCTTTGTACATGACCTTTTCATTGAATACTACATCTCTACTCCTAATGATTTTTCCATTTTTAAGATCCCATAAGCGATAACCAAAATCATCAACCCCGTATCCAATAAAGGTACATTTCTTGGATTTACCCTAAAGCTTTGTTCTATCATCTTTATCAATATGGAAAAATGCTTCACAACCAAAAGTTCTCAGAAATGAGTATTTTACCTGTTTACCTGTCCATGCCTCCTCTGGAATGCCACCATCCAAAGCGCTTGAAGGCCCTCTGTTTATTAAATAAACAGCAGTGTTTACAGCATCAGCCCAAAACTATAAGGGAAACCCTGCATGCAATCTCATACACCTTGCACGCTCCATGATCATTCTGTTCATCCTTTCTGACACACCATTTTCTTGGGGTGTTCCAGGGACTGTCTTCTCTCTACGAATCCCATTGTGTGAAAAGTAACTGTCAAAATCCTTGCTGCAGTACTCGCCTCCATTATCAGATCTGAGACATTTCAAACTTTATCCTGTCTCATTCTCAGCCAAAGCTTTCCACTTCTTAAAAGTATCAAATACATCAGATTTCTGTCTAATGCAATAAACCCAAGTTTTTCTAGTTGCATCATCAATAAAAGTAACATAATAACGAGAGCCACCAAGAGATTGTACCTGAGCTAGTCCCCATACATCTGTATGGACAAGCTCTAACTTTTCACTCTTCTTTTGTTTCCCAACCCTGAGAAATCTAACTCTCTTATGTTTTCCATAAACACAGTTCTCACAAAATTCCAAACTTACCTGCTTCAGATCTGGAAGTAGTTTCCTTGAGTGGAGAATCTGCATCCCCTTCTCACTCATGTGGTCAAGCCTATGATGCCACAATGCTGCACCTATTTCTGTGGAAGCTACAGAAAAAGAATAATCAGTATTATGAGGACATAAATATAACGTACCTATCCTATCTCCTTTTGCAATTACCATTGATCCTTTAGTGACCTTCCACCGCGTTTCTCCAAACGTAGACAAACAGCCGCCATCTCCCAACTGCCTTGTTGAGATCAGATTTATTTTCATAGCAGGAATGTGCCTTACATCCTTTAGCAACCAGTCATTTCCATTATTTAGCTTAATCTGTACCTTACCCTTTCCAACAATTTTACATGGTTCATCATCCCCCAATGACACATGCCCAAAATCACATTGAACATAATCATAAAATAATTTCCTATGGGGTGTAGCATGACATGAAGCCCCTGAATCTGCTACCCAGTAATCACTAGTATTATCTAATGCAAGAATCAAAGAATATTGTAACACATCACTAGCTACATTAGCTTTCTGGGTAGTCTCTTGCTGCCTCTCACCTTTCTTCTTTGGTGCTCTACAGTCTTTCTTTAGGTGTCCTTTCTTACCATAGTTCCAGCACTCTATTTTTCTGAATCTGGACTTGGATCTTCCCTTTTTATACTTGCCATCATTTCCTGGGCTCCTTCCTCTCTCGTTTTGTCTCCCTCTTCTCTCCATGGTCAACGCATTACCTGATGTCTCACCTGTGCTTTTTCTTCGCATTTCCTCCCTAAGAATAACACCAACAACATCATCAAACTTAAGAGTGTTTGAACTAGGGACAGATTTACTTACAGCCATGACCAAGCTATTCCAGCTTTCTGGCAATGAGCACAAGATTAGAAGAGCCCTAACCTCATCATCAAAGTTCACTTTTACAGAACTTAACTGACTGGTAAGTGTATTAAACTCATGTAAATGGTCAGCAATAGATCCAACTTCTGACATCTTCATATTAAATAAACGCTTCATTAAAAATACCTTGTTAGAAGCCGAGGGTTTTTCATAGAGCTTACTCAATGCACTCATCACACCCTCTGTTGTTTTTTCTTTCAAAATATTGAAGGCCACTGATGAAGCCAGGCACAGTCGTATTGTTCCTAGTGCCTTTCTGTCAAGAACCTCCCATTCTTCATCCTTCATAGCCGCCAGCTGTTTTGCTTTTCCGCCCAATGACAGGTACAGATCCTTCTGGTACATATAGTCCTCCATTTGCATCTTCCATAACTGATAGTTTTGGCCATTAAATTTCTCGACCCTAAACTTTCCTTCTTCCGCCATTTCTCCCACTCGAACTAGGAACCCTTCTTTCCTACGAGTTTACCAACCAAATAGACCTTTTGGCTCTGATACCAATTTTTAGAAAACAAGACCGCAGAGCAATAATAGATATACAATTAAATTAATAAACAAGATGCAAAACACATTAAAACATTACAGAGAGACACAAATATAACGTGGTTCACCCAAACAATGGGCTACGTCCACAAAGAAATTTTCTAGTCCTTTTATTACAATCCAGAAAGATGAAGGGATACACCCTGCAGCAAAACCACTGCACTTCCTCTTCACGCTCTCACAGTCTCTCTCCCAGTACAATACAATACCATACTCAGTCGATTTACAATGCTTTCTTTTATAGGGGAAATACAATGGGAAAATTATAGGGTTAACCCAATACCATGGGTCCACAATACTGTTGGCCAACATACATCCCAAAAAAAAAAAATTTGGGGGCTCCGCCACCGAACCCCAAGGAGGGGGGAACGAGTGTACAGTACTCCTGGGTTACAATCACAACTGAATAATATCTCTGGATCTGGAAGATTAGGCTCCACAACCAACAATACCAAGAAAAATAATGATGAATTTCTAGGAAAATCTCCTAAGAAGAATGAGGAACTGCAAGTACAATATCCGAATCACCATGAGGAATTATCAGGAAAGTCTCTAAAGCAGAATGAGGAATTTATAGTACAATCTTCTGAGCACCATGAGGAATTACCAAAATAGTTTCAGGATTTCGTCACCATTGATGTAGTTCATGCTTCCATAACTTTAAAATATCTACATAGACATGTATATGGAGTTCATTGGAAGGAAGTTACATATAGTGCAATGGAACAAACTACTATTTACTTTTCCATTCCTCGAGAGGTTCTTAACAGAATTCCTCGAAATTAATTTCCGATTATGTATGATTGGTTTTTCAACTTGTATTCAAGGGCTTCCACTAAACATTTAGACAATCCATCATATAATTTCAATAGTACATTTTTGTTCATCCTATATGATAAAATGAATCATTTCAAGGAACAAGCTTCCTTTTTAGGAAATTTTTTTAGATTTTTATCATTCAAGCTAGCACTATCTTAGGATCTTATCTGAGAGAATAACATGCATAGTAATAAAAACAAGAGACAAGAGACACAAATAATTTTCCTTAGGGAAACCGTAAAGGAGAAAACCCCGCAACTTCCTCAGAGATAGAATGAGCACCAATGGCAGCAGTAAAACCCAAAAACAGAAAAGATGATCTCCATAGCTTGTTCTCTCTCACACACTTGAGAGAGCTTCTCCTGTCTCACTCATGCGCCCCAGTGAGTGAGTGTGTATGTGATAAATAGAGAGTCTCACTCTCTATTTATATTCTTTCATTCACTTAACATTTAACCCAGTTATGTAGGCTCGAGTAATCCTAACTCAGTCATGTAGGCTCGAGTAACCACAACTAGGGTACTAATGACCCAACTTGACATTAATTCACCAGGGTCGACTTCTCTAGGAGAGTCTAATAACCCTAGTGCCCCACAACTGTGGGATTTTTTCCCTCCGATCAACAAGGAGGGTTAACCTTCACTCAATTGTGGGGACTATTGCCTCGACTTATAATGGAGGGTTAACCTCAATGACTTTACATGACTTGTTTACATTATTGAATCTCCTGATTGGAACATCGAGGAATGAAATGACTTAATTACATTATAGATACTTCCTGAAATAAACATCAGGGTACAATACATAAGATGTACAAGTGAATACATTCTGAAGTTACAAATACATCAACAAATTGGAGGAAGAGTGCCTGATAAAAGATAATAACATTACAGAGTTCTTCAAACAAATAGCATGATTGCAAAAGATAGTTGTGGATAATTAATTGAAAGCGAATAGAATTATAAAAGGAAAAGAAGAAATATATGTAGAATTATCTAAAGAGTTTGACAGATCAATTATGAAACTGGAAAGGAAATGGAAACAATGATGGTTATGCTTGCAGAGGCTTTGAAAAAGAAAAAGTTGAACGAGATGAACTTAGAGATGAGTTGAAAAAAAGGCCACATGTTCTCAATATACCACCATTAAAGACAAAAATGGGTTTTGTACATGAATTGGAGAAGAAATTGCAAGAAAATGAACACTTAATAGAAGATTACCAGTTGAAGATGAAAGAGTGGTAGAAAAGGCATGAACAAAAGCTTGGAGAACTAGATTCATTAATTTCTAGTTTGAGAAAAACCATTTCTAAGCAAGATGATAAGATCAAAGGAAAAAGGTTAGAAATTATCTCCGAGACACTGGAAATTAAAAAGCAAAGGAGAGGAAAAAAACTTCATAGTATAGAAGGTGGTGAGGATGAAGGTAATGGTACCAAAAGATACAAGTGTGAGGATACCAAAAGAGGAAAAGGTAAGGGTGGGAAGAGAAAAAATCCTGCAATTACAATGTCCTTAGAAGAGCGAGAGAAGTCCTTAGAAAAATGAGAAAAGATACTACATGAATTCTTCTCAACGAGCTTTGATCTATGTGATGTGTTTGGTTCATCACTATTATGTAAAAAAGTTAAAGAGGATATGGATGAAAAGGATGCAAAAATAAGAGAGTTAGAATCAAAACTCTTGGTGGGCCGAAAAGTTCAACATTTGGGATGTGATAAGGAAATTAAATCACCTATATACAGAATTGTTGATTTGCAGAAGGAATTACAGGGTCCATTTTCTATCACTATGGCAATTCCTGTCATTCCAAATGAGACAGAGTTGATGGAAGAAAAGAAGGAGAAATAAATTAAGGAACTGAAATATGCTTTGGTTGTAGTTACCAACCAATTGAACCATAAAACACGAGAATTGGAAGGTAAGGAAGAAGAATCCTTCAAAGAAGTAAGAACAATGTGGATAAGTTGAAGAGGCTGATGGAATAAAATAATGTCTTGCTTGCAAATTTTAAAAAAAAAGTACACAAAAAATTAAAGACTTGAAACCAAATTACGAACAATGCCTCCTACAACTTCTGGAGAATCAGAGTCTTCTAGGAGAGGCAAGATATATCATACATTTTTGTCTCCTACTCAAGAGGAGTTATTGTAGCCATCTCATAAACATGCTAGACATGTATAAATAATTGTATATATGTATTGATCGACAAATAATGAAAAATGCATTTTTTTGCATGATGGAGTTTTCCAAATTCTAGCTGGTTTTTAGTTATCTTTCTTTTTCTCTTGTTGTACTTTAGCGGGTGATAGATAATTTATTCCATTTCTTATGTTGTACATTAGTGAGTGATAGAAAATTTGTTCCTTTGCTTATACATTGAGGGAATGTTTAGAGCATTTGCAATAGTCCAAATACTTTAAATATCCTTTTTCATATATTGTCTATGACGACTTGGTGAATTTTGGTAGTAAAAATTGATAATTGTGCTTGACTTCATTTATATGAAATAATAATTATATTGTTCTTTTATGGGGTAAAACAAAGTATAACTTCGCATGTATGTGAACACACTACAGTAAAATCAATTTACGATGAAATCTATGTAAATGTTTTTTTTTTCTCAAAAAACTTCAATATTTGTTTTTCCATAGAGAAAGATAAATACAATGCTTATAGATGCATACACTATTAGACCTTTTCAAATCTATATCCAAGAATCTTCAAAACGTCATAAGAAAAGGTCTCTTAATAGATTAAGACCATAACAATTCCATATCATTACAAATGTTATGTTCTTCACCACTTTGCATACAATGTTGCTTGCTAATAATCTTCGAAAATTCTCTTTTTTGCTTGTCTCTTACTTGATTTGACAACACCAGTTTTAATATGATTGTTATCTTCCATCACTTGGATTCCAAGAGTTTCCCCTTCAATTTCTTGTTTCTTATCACTTTGCTCTGCCCCATTTATTGACGATGAAACACACCTTCTATTGTGAATCATAGATTCCATCAATGGCATATCAAGAGTAGTTGCTCCATTCAATTCTTGCATTTGATAGGTATCCAATGCCTCTATTGTTGAGGATGAAACACCAAAGGTTTTATTTTTATTGTCTTCAATCTCACTAGGGTATCATAATCAACTTCCCCTTGCATTTGTTTTGTTTAATCACTCTGGCCTGGATCATTTCCTGAGATCAGTGAGGTGAACAAAGTTAAAGTTCAAGCAAAAGTTTTAGCTACAAACAAAAATAAACTAGATTGATAAATACATGCCGATAAATAATCAATTGAATGAATATAATACTCACTATTGGAGGGAAAAACATGTTGTTGTTTTTTTGTTTTAACACCATTTTTTTCCTTGTTTTTTTCCAAAGCGATGTGATTCTCGATAAGCCTCTTCACCATATTTCCTGATTGGTTTTGTTCTTGGAAGATATTTATTGAACTGAGAGGACATATTAATAATTAAACACAAACATTATGAATCCTCACACTATAAAATCAAAATCGAACAAGATAACATTTTAAATTTGGACAAACTTAATGTTTGTGGTAGAATCAATGATTTCTTATATTGTTTTTCCCATGAGTTAAATAGTGGTTCCACTTGTTGACAAGTGACATAAGGGAAACATGATTCCAATTGTGTTGCAACTTCCTTATTCAATTGATTTCTTGACTTGTCATATTCAACACGAAGTTGACTTCTAATATTTGAAGGCAAGAATTTTCTTTCTCTAAACTTTTGGAAAGTACCTTTTGATCCCATGAAAATCTTGAAAAATTGTGCTCTCATCTCATTTACAAGACACGTTCTATCATGTTCAAATGTGCTTCTATTCTCCCTATGAACTCCTCTTCCTCCTCCTTGGTTGCTATTCAAAATTTTCATTTCTCTATGCTTAAGCTCCATTACTTCATTCCTTATTCATCTCAACATATAAGGACGAATAGACCATGTCATCTCAAGAGCCTGGGCCCATTGGACATGCATATAAGGAACCATATCATATCCTAAACAACAAGGACATAACCAAAGAAACTCAATTGCAAGGAAGCCAATCGCGCAAGAACAATGGCTCAAAATGTTAATCATGTATGAAATTATACTACCATTCAATATAGATAATACGATGAAACTAATGTACCTTTTATCATATGCATATACATCATCCCCTATACACCCTTACAGTTGCAACATGTGAAATTATTTATAACACATCCACAACCTCACCAACATTTTATTATTCTCTTCATCTGGTAGGCCTTCAATAACCTAGAAATAATACATAAGTTTCAATACATATGAATTAATACTAAGTTTTATATTCAAAGTAAATAATAGAGGGAGCCATTCAACAATAGTCAAAACATAATAACATCATAATGTATTATTAATCAAGGAACACATAAAAAAATAATTGATAAGTTAACATAATTATTAAACCTTTAAAATTTCCTCATGTCGAATGAGGATCTTGTCTGATGCTAATCTATCTGATTTCCTATAGTTAAGATCATTGTATTGTTTCCTTTTATGATGGTATCATTCTCCTGAATTACATGGAACACCAATTTTCTCCATCTCCTCCCAAATTTGAACAAATTTTGTTCTCTATGTGCCTCTAGTGTGATGAACCTTGTCATAATCTTGCGCAATTCTTTGAATTTCATGAAACATATTCAAAATTGTTATGATCCCAGCATGTGAGAACAATATACAATCATGCACATTGCGCTAGGAGTCAACTATAATTGGCACCACATGTTTTATTAGGTAGGAATTAGTGAAACACTAAGAAAATTAATTTATAGGTAAGAACTAATCATGAAAGTGTGTACTTTTTCATCATTTATTCTATCAATGGGATAATTATTCACAATATTCATATTTCTACCATATAAAGTTGGTTGAATGTTTATAATATGTTTATCTAACTTTTCTTCCCATCCTTTGCTTGGTTCGAAAGCCAGATTCAACTCCTAATGCTCAAGAACATAGTTAGATTAAGAAAGTAATGTCAAGATATAAACACAAATTTCAAAACTTGTAATAAATTTGCATAGCTTACAAGGAGAAAGTCTGTTGACATTGCATAACATTCAAAATCAGCAAAGATAGTATCTTCTTCTTCAATTTTGATTTCATCAGTAACCATGTGTATCGCTTTTGTATGGCATGTGCACCAAGGACAAAACTTATTTCCCATTGGAGAAACAATATTCTCACATACTAGACCACATATGGCCATTAGATCATGACACTCGAACAAATTAGTTTTGACAACACTACCGTCCACCATTTTGATGTCATCTTGTGAAAGCTTATTTATTTGTTTCATTAAGTTCTCCTCATTTTTAGGATCGACAACATGTGCTAAAAATTGTCTATATTCTTCTTTTCAATCCCATTTTCCAAGGATTACACAAGACATCAAGCCATTGTCTTCTATTAACTCAAATAATATCTCACATACCTTCCCACCTCGATCGTAATGTATGCGAGAATCAATACCAAGTTTGAAAGAAGCTTAATTGACTATAGTTCCATACCTCTTTTCATATGATTCAACCATAAAGGAAGCATATGAATTTACTGGTTTGACCCTAACTCCATATGTTAAACCATCATTTCTCTCCCAACCCCTATCAATATCCTTAGCTTCTTCGCTATGCTTTTCCATTTCCCTACAAAATGATGTTGGATTAACCCCCTTTAGTACACCATGAGCATCAATTCTCTTTAGACATTGCAAAGCCTTATGAGTCATGCTTGATTCGATAAATATTGAAGCCATGTTCCTCAGCATAAATTCCTTACGAATCTTTGCTACAACAATTGATCATAGTTTATCAAGCATTCCATCTAGATTTTCAAGAACATCCTCAATTTTAGTTTCTTCATTATAGTTTTTTCTCATGAAGTACCCAATTCCAACAATAATGTTATTTTCATCTACATCTTGAAGTGATTTTCCAAAAAACAATCTCCTAATTTCTTTAAATTTTGTCTTCCCCTCATTTAGTCTGTGGTTATACCTTCTCAACCGCTTCTTAAGATGCAATAAGGATTTCCTTAAGCATTTGTTGATCTTAGATTTGTTACCATTTTTGGCAGATAAATTACTCATTTAACCATATATTTTATTATCTTTTGTATACTTTATGACATGCGGATCATTATTCAACCTCAGGTACGAGTGTTTTTAAGGTTTACATAAATTATTTGATTATTATCATTTTTATGGTTTAATCAGTTAAAAATAACATTATTAAAACACATTTGATGTATTAATTGGTTTGTATAATCGTTTGTAGGTTTTATAATCTTTTTGGGTCAAGTTAATATGCAAAACGCATACAACCTACTTTTTGCGTAGCATGTCCAGCTCCTTGTCCAGCTTGTCATTCAGCTCGTTGCATGAAACTCGCTGGTGGTTTTCCAGATGTCGAAATGTTTTGTTGTAGACTCCAGTCCTGAAGCGCTCTAGCAAATAGACACTACGTTTGCCCTAGATCAACGCCCAACATATCCAGATCATATCCCAACCTTCCATTCAGCACTCCGTCCAGATCACCCATCAGATCGCACGCTGTTGAGAATTAACGTTGAGCATCAAAACGTTGGAATAGCTGCAAATGATCTGGTTATCCACGCGTCTGGTGATGGAGTTGTGTTCTAGATACTTGCCATCCTGCAATCTCCTTTGCTCGCCACCACATCAACCATCCATACGTTGGACTGATTGCATTCAACCCACGATCTAGAATATGCGCCATTATGCTCTCCTCTATTTGCCATCAGTCACCTACTGTGCTTAGAAAGGAACTCGTGCGCCACTTCTGTAGATCGTTCACACTCAAGAGAAGCTTGTGCGCCACCTTTGAAGATTGTTCACACTGAAGAAGGGATATGCTTAGGTGCTGGCCTGTGATCAATTAAATGCTTTAAATATCGGCTAAATTTAGAGAGCATTCGACCTCTAAAGGGTCGACTTGCTCATCCTTGTAAATCATTATATAAATCAGCCTCTATGACAGAGCTCAGTTAGCTAGAAAATGAGTCAGTTAGCAGAGTTAGGATAAGGGTTCTTATTGTAATTTACTCTTGAACTTTGTATTTTTGTTCCACCATTTGAATAAAGAGCTATATGCATTGTTGTTGAAGATTGTGTTTTAGTAGAAGTTAGCGAGGCATCACCCCTGATTGCTGAGAGGGCCCCTCATCAACTAGAGGTTCATTTTATTTGTTTAGCTTAGTTTCTTTTCGGTTTTAGCTAGTCTAGTTTAATTTCTAGTTTGATTCCATTATATTATAGTAAATGCTATTCTATTTGTTTTCTGTAATACATTAACTTAGTTTTATTTCGAAATTTAATTAGTTAGATGCGCGCATAGCTTGCTTTCAGTTATTTGCTTTCAGTCATTTTGTTTCCAGTTACTTTCATTTCTAGCATTAATTTCAGTCTTTGTTTTCAAGAATATAGAATAAGTTGTTTTCATGAACTTAGAATAGATTCAATTCTGTTATTTCCTTTCTCTTTTTTGAATTTATGCAAGTTAATTTCTAATTAATTTATTAGTTTAATATGCAAATGATTCCTTTTGTTCATGAATTAAGTTAAGGTTAATTTGCTGATTAAATAGGTTTATTTACTGTTCTGATGCATTAGAATTACATCTGCATGGCTTCAACTGAAGATTAGTTCATTTAGGTTGGTTTTTACTATTTTAACTGTGCATCCTGTCATTCGGATAGCCTGTTCAGTCTGTTATTCAGCCACCTCTTTCAGACCCACAGTTTAGTCTGTCATTCAACTCTTAGTTCTGTTTTTAGTGTTTTTTATGTGTTTTAAGATTGTTTTTAGTTTTGTTTTGTGAATGTTTGAATTATGTTTTGACTGTAATAGTTAGATAACAGTTTCGTTTAACATTAAAATTAAATTTTAGTTGTTTTAAATTATTTATTAAAGTTTTATCATTTTCCTTACTTCTTTTACTTTGAGTGAAGTTTAATTTATTCCTAAGTTTTGTTTCTTAAGTTTTGTTTCTGATTTTGTTTTATTGTTGTATGGTTTTGTGTTTATTCCTTTTGAATTGATTTATTTGTATGCAAGATTTAGTATGATATGTGTTTTCCTTAATATGTTTCTAGGTTGTCTTTTTATGTTTTGTTATTATTGAAAGAACTTGTAGGGTAGAACCTAATGTTTTCTTTATTAATTTTTCTACTTTCTTCTTTCATTTAAGTTTTCTTTATTAATTTTTCTACTTTCTTCTTTCATTTAAGTTTTCTTTATTAAGTTTTCTACTTGCTTCTTTTTAAGTTTTCTTTATTTTGTTTTGTTTATTAAGTTTTCTAGTTGCTTATAAGTTAAGTCTTCCTTGCACTGTAGTTTTTCATTTGAATAGTTAATTGTTGATTGTATTTAGATTAAAGTCCATTATCAATTGTTTAGCTTATTAGTCTACCTCAGTTTAATTACTTTAATAATTGCATTTTTAGAGTTTGACTTAGTTTTTCATTTTGAAAGATTTTTCGATCTGTTGTTTGTTAAAATATTTACACACCCTCTACCTTCGCATATATTTTGTGTCAACTCTAAGCTTACCAACCTCAATTGATAATTAAAGAATAGGTGGATTGATTTAGACATAGTAAAACACCCAACAACATTTTCCTAGTGACCTTCTCTTAGCATATGTAGCTTGATTTCCTGACAACCCTTCTCGCATTTTTGTTACATCTTGACCAGTTGTAGTACTTTTATATTTTGTAGTTTCATTTCTATCCATTTGTTCCTGAAATGCAATTATTTCAATTGTTTCATTTATTTTAGTAGTATCCAAGTTCCTAAGAGATTCTTGTCCCAATTGTTTCTCATTGGGTTCTACACTTTGATTCCCTTCATGATTAAATGCAGCTAAAGGCTCCCTAGGTTGTAGAGAAACAAAATGTTCACTTTAATCAGAGTGATTTGTAACAACAGTAGCATCAATCACTGGTTGTTGAGGGAAAAATAGGGCCTCATTCTACAAAACTGGGTTCATTCTCTGGTACATATTTGTATTTTGCAAGTCATGGTTCATTGTAATGGAGGCATGGTTAAAAATTGTTCTCTGAGGGAAATTTGGGACATGCACATTCTCTGAAATAGTGCTCATTATAGTGGCAGCAGGAAACAAATATGTTTTTTGAGTGAAATTTGGGACCCTCACGTTCTCTGAAATAGAGTGCATTGTAGAGGCAGAAGGAATATAAAATGTTCTTTGAGGAAAATTTGGGACATGCACATTCTCTGAAAAAAAGCTTATTGTAGTGGCTACAGGAATAGAATCTGTTCTCTGAGAGAAATTGGAGACCCTAACATTCTCTGAAACGAAGTTCATTGTAGTGGAAGCAGGAAAAAAATTTGTTCATTGAGGGAAATTTGGGACCCTCACATTCTCTGTAATAGAGTTCATTATGTCGTAGACATTTTTATTTTGAACATTAACATTCCCTTCAACTACAATTGGAGACAATGGTTTCCTATGTTGTCCATCAAAATTGTTGTTTTTCAAAGGTTGATTACATCAAGGATAATGTGTTTGAACAATGACTAGATGATTGCTTGTTTCTTGAGGGAAACTTATCAACTCATTATGTGGTATGGATTTCTGATCTCCAAATCACTGACATTATCCATGATCAACACATTAAGTAGTATTTTTACATCTAGCATGACTGAATTGAAGGACAATGACATGTGGTTCCAAAGTTGGAATATTTGAGTAATCTAAACCTTTATGTCGTCCTCTTTTAGAGGAATATTTTGTTGAGATGGTTCGTTTGAAGATCCATTAATGAGTTACTCTGCAAAATAACAAAAACATTCAATATTGGCATTAGATGTCATATTGAATTAAAAAAATATGAAATATATCATAAATGTGCCTATAATATATGATATATATCCTAATTATAAAGTGTGTGTTTACCTATAAAAATAGTAAGTAAAGTTTCATACTTTATTAATATCAAACATAAAAACATATGTTATACAAGGAGATATTTTCCTTCCAAAAACAACCATTCAACCTATTTTGCACACTGATGGAAAAATGCTCGCCATTGGAAAAAATAATTTCGGTATTGAAAAAAGGGCTCCAGTATCCTTGGTAAAACGCCCACCATTTCTCACATGTGAGAGATAAAAAATTTCTGAAAGTATCAGCTTTCAAGTGGATGGTTTATGCACTTTACCATTTTCTCAGTTTTAAAAAAAAATCTATGCTCAAGAAAATATTCACCTGCCAAAACAGCCAATCATCATGTCTTGCACCTAAAACTGACCTAAATATCCCTAGGCAAATGTCCACCATTTCTCACCTGTGAAGGAAAACAAAATTCAGAGAGCCTCATTGTGTAGGTGGATGATTTATTAACTTTTCCATTGACTCATTTTTTAAAACAAGTTTCTAGTAAAGGATATATTTACCTTACAAAACAACCATTCACCCAGTTTTGCACCATGACAGAAAAATGCTCACCATTGGCAAAATTGGTTACATATGGCTTAAGTAGCCTTGGTAAAATGCCCACCATTTATCACCTATGAGGGATAAGATTTTTATGAAAGCATATTATTGTAGGTGGATTATTAATGCACTTGACCTTTGGCCCAATTTTGAAAAAATGTCTATGGTCAAGAAAATATTGGCCTGCCAAAAACAACCAATCAACATGTTTTGCACCTAAAACTGGCATCGATGACCTTAGGAAAATGCTCGGGCTTAAGTATCCTTGATAAAATTCCCACCATTTTTCACATGTGAGGGATAAAATTTATATGAAAGCATCATCTTGTAGGTGGATGTTTTTTTTACTTACACATTGGATCAATTTTTTTTAAAAATCTATGGGCCAAAAATTATTTGCCTGCCAAAATTGCCAATCAGTTAGCTAAAACTGGCCTAAATGGACTTAGGAAAATGCTCACAATTTCTCTCCAATGAGGGGTAAAAATATGATCAGAGCATATATTTGTAAGTGGATTATTTATTCACTTTTTTATTGACTCATATTTGAAAACAAGTCTCTAATAAAGGATATATTTTTCTTTGAAATCACCCAATCATCCTTTTTTGCACCCTGACAAAAAAATGCTCGCCATTGGAAAAGTAGGTTAAGTATTGAAAAAGGGGCTTAAGTAGATTTGGGAAAATTCCCACCATTTATCACCTTGGAGGGACAAGATTTTTATGGAAGCATAATCTTGTAGGTGGATTATTTATGCACTTGACCATTGGCTGAATCTTGAAAAAATGTCTATGGTTATGAAAATATTGGCCTACCAAAATATCAAGTCAGCCTGTTTTGCATCTAAAACTGGCATAAATTACCTTAGGAAAATGCCTGCCATTTTTACCTATGAGGGATAAAAATATTATTAGAGAATCATTTTGTAGGTGGATTATTTAATCACGTGTACATCGACTCATTTTTTAAAACAAGTTTCTTATCAAGGATATTTTTATTTCCAAAATACCCATTCAGCTTGTGTTGGACCCTGACATCAAAATGCTTGCCATTGGAAAAATGGTTACGTGTTGAAAAAAAGGCTTAAGTAGCCTTGGTAGAATCCCCACCATTTCTCACATGTGAGGGATAAAATTTCTATGAAAGCATCATCGTGTAGGTGGATGATTGGTGCACTTACCCGTTGGATCAGTTTAAAAAAAATCTATGGTCCAGAAAATATTGGCCTACCAAAATAACCACCCAGACTATTTTGCACCTAAATATGGCAAAAATGGCCTTAGGAAAATGCCCGCAATTTCTCACTTATGAGGGATAAAAAAAATATTACAGCATAAATTTGTAGGTGGAAGTTTTATTCACTTGTCCATTGACTCATATTTGAAAAATTGTCTCTGTTCAAGGATATATTTTCCTTCCAAATAACCCATTCATCATGTTTTGCACCCTGATAGAAAAATTCTCGCCATTTGCAAAATTGGTCAAGTATTGAAAAATGGCTTAAGTAGCCTTGGGAAAATCCCCGCCATTTCTCACCTATATGGGATAATTTTTTTATGAAAAGATCATATTATAGGCGGATGATTTACGCACTTTACAATTGCATCCTTTTTGAAAAAAAGTCTATGGTCAATGTAATATTGGCCTACCAAAATAGCCTCTTAGCATGTTTTGCACCTAAATCTGGACTAAATGGCCTTAGGAAAATGCCAGCAATTTCTCTCATGTAAGGGCTAAACAAATTCTGAGAGCATAAATTTGTAGGTGGATTATTTATTCACTTGTCCTTCAACTCATATTTGAAAAAAAGTCTCTTATCAAGTATATATTTTCCTTCCAAATCACCAATTCGGCCTGTTTTGCACCCTGACAGGAAAATGCTCCACCATTTTCTAAAAGCATAAGATTGCAAGTGGATGATTTAAAACATCATTTCCAAAAATTTAGAGACTCAACCAATCATTTTATATAATCACTGTTAAATTCAAAATTGAGATATAAAATAATTTTTCATGGAAATTATTTGCTACCATTCCTCAAATTTTTATTGCAAGGAAATAAATACAATGAACAGAGTTTTCAACTATATATTCAACGAGGGAAATTAACCATTTCAGGAAATCGGGTTTATGGTTCCTTCTGTAAAATGTTCATTCTACAGTGAAATCCAATACGTCCAAATTAGTTGTTGATATGGTTTCCCATTTTTTCATGTCCGTCACAAAAATGCACACCGGCCCAATCCAAGTACAACCCGTGTATGAAATATGGTCTGAGGCATGATTATACATATCTGAGCATAATTAACCAGGAATCACACATGCCAAATTGGACACATGCAAATATATGAGCCTACTTATCCATGATTTGGTAGGGAAGCTATTAGAATAATCCGTCAGGATTATTGTAAATAAATAATAAATAGGAATATGAATAGATAGGAAGCCAAACAGGCTGAGCGGAAGGTGAAACCCAACCGCCATGATATTTGTATAAGTATAGGCTTTTACATTGGAATAGTTAATCAATCGGGAGTTATTACCAACAAGTGGTATCAGAGCAGGGCTGTCTGCCATAACTCCTGCCTGCGTTCTGCCATATCTAATTCAGGCTGCCTGCCTGCCTGCCCATCACCAGTCTGCCCCTGCGCACATTCATTATGTGCATTTATTTTCTGCTCATACGTTTGATACCTAACCCTAACGCTTCATCTCCTCCATGTCTAGTGCTGCGTTGAAGGAATTATGGTTGTCTCGGCCACAGTCTCAGTGCTGAGTCTCAGCTAGAATGTCTGGCCTGCAATGTCTCGGCCACATACTGCTTATTAGGGTTTCCTTCTCGCCCCCTTGACTTAGAACCTAAGTCTGGAGCTGCGTTCATATTGAAGAAGGGACTGCCTGCGATATAGTTTGATCTCAGCCTGCGTGAAGACCGATCTCAATTTGTTAAACGTTGAAGCGTGCTGCTAGTATTCTGCTATTCTGGAGATTGCCTTGAAGTCTGAAGGCGTTGTGGAATAGTGTTCCTTTCCTCGAACCAGTCGTAGCAGCATGCCGAAGTTACCATTCAGTAGATAGCTGTGCCTATTTTGATGTATTTATAGAGTCGTGGCCTTTAGATCGTGGAGTACTGCGTGTCTTCAGTACTGCGTGAAGGCATGAAGATCAAGTGCATGGAGACTCCATTGAATCTGCTTTGAAGACTGATATTGTTGGCATTGAAGGCTGCGCAGAGACTGCTAAAAACCCATTGAAGACTGAGATGTATGCTGCTCGTGACTATACTGATGCTGCGTGGAGAAGAGATGGTATTGTAGACTGATATATTGCTGCCTACGTTTGAGACTGCCCTCCGGTTGTTGTCTGCGTTTGAGACTGTATCTGTTCACATCATAATGTATGCTGCATCACATTGAAGACCAGCGTGGAGAGATGTGCCTTCTGGCTGTGTTGTGAGAGCTGCAACACATTGAAGACCAGCGTGGAGAGATGTGCCTTCTGGCTGTGTTGTGAGAGCTGCAACACATAGAAGCAAGATTGTTATCATCTAGTACTACTGCGTTGAAGTGTTGATAGGTTGCGTGGAGGTAAAACATTTTTTTTGGTTTAGTGCTGCAATATTTTGGGAACTACAGAAACCCTAGTTTCTACCTCTGTTATGCGTGGAGTCTGATAATATACTGCTGATAATATACTGGTGCCTGCGTTGAAAAATGGTGCCTGGATTGGTAATATACTGGTGCCTGCGTTGAAAACTAGAGTCTGGTATCTGTGGTATTGCTATCTAATATATATATGCGTTGATCATATATATGCTGCGTGAATTTTGAAGTAAACCCTAATTTTTTCTTGCAAAGTCTGGATTGGGCTGAGATTGATATATTGCAGACCAATATAAGACTGAGATTGATAGATTGCAGACGGATCTCAGACTAATACTTGAAAATGCTGAATGCTGTATAACTGACAGTGTTATATTTTGTATCTACTGATATATTTACTATAAACTTGCATTGTATTCACCTTGGTAGAGACTGTAGACCTGCAAGGTTATTAATTTTTTATTTCTCTTTGAAAGTTACATTGACAGTTGTAATAATGCAATCTATAGCATCTATAGTTGGTGCCACACTCACCGGAAAAGACACCTATTCAGAATGGTGGAGGAAGATCAAATCTGCCTTCATCTACAATGACCTTTGGGATGGAATTGTGAAGGCACCACAATAGAGACAGCAGCCGGAAAGACCATAACCACAGACCCTGGACCTCCAGAATCGGAGAAAGAGAAGGCCATTTGGAGAACAAAAGACAAGAAATCCTTATTTGTAATCACTGCCACTGTCAGTGAAGAGGTGAGCCAGCACATATTTCCTGCAAAATCATGTTTTGAAGCATTAAAAACATTAAAAGAACTGTATGATTCACACAGTGAAATGGAAGTTATTCAACTAATGTTAAAATTATTCAGTCTTGAAGTAAAAGACAATGATCCTATGTTAGTTTCCTCTGAAATCAAAGCCATCATGCACAAGATTCAAGCCTCTGGTATGAAACCAAATCTTCCTCTTGCAGCATTTGTAAAATCTTTGTATCCTACTCACTCCAACTATCTTGAGTCATTGCAAGCTAGTGACAAGTTCAAATCTCTAACATTTGACACCCTGGTAGAAAAGATAGCTGACAGAGAGAAAGCCTTTGGTAAGAAGACAACCGAGCCTACTGGAGAATCACTTTGCTTTGCTCAAAAAGAAAAGAACCATGCCAAAGACCAATCCAAAGATCATGCCAAAGGAGAAAGCAGCAAAAGAGGATGAGGAAGAAGAAACTTCAGAGGCAGAGGGGGCAGAAATAACTTCACCAAAAGATCAGATTTGCAGTGCAAGCGGTGTGGAAAGAGTGGGCACACATCAGATCAGTGTTGGGCTTCATGGGACTCAATCAAAGACAAGCACAACTAGAAGAAAGATGATAATAAACATCAAGATGCTAGTAAATCTTTTGATTCTGCTCATTGTATTGTTGCACATTGTAATCTTGGATTTAATGAAATGACTTCTCTTTCATCTTACAAAGATTGTTGGCTGCTTGATACTGGTGCAACATCACACATGACATTTAGAAAAGATTGTTTTGAAGAACTTAATGAAAAAATAGATGGCATAGTTTACTTTGCAGATAAGTCAAGTATTAAACCAAAGGGAATGGGCACCATTCGACTGAAGATGCCTGGATTCCCCGATTTCTTGTTGAAGAACGTTCTCTATCTTCCAGAGTTGCAGAGAAGCCTGTTGTCCATGGTGGAAATTCGACAGCAAGGCCATTCCATCCACATGTTTGATGGAATCGTTGAAATAAGAAATTCCTCCGACAACCAAGTCATCATGACTGGATACGAAGATGGAAAGTTGCTGAAGCTCAAGGGTTCATCAACAAGATTTCAGAACTATGCCTACCTCTCTCAGCATGGAGAAGGTAATATGTCATCTAGCTCATTGTGGCATGCAAGATTTGGTCATCTAAATTATAACAGTCTTCGCTTGTTGAAAAAGAATGGTGTATTTGGCTTGCCCACCATTCCTAAAGAGAAGAATAAATGTGATGCATGTATACTAGGGAAACATAGTAAGCTGCCATTCCATGAATCTAATTTCAGAGCAAATAGGAAATTAGAACTAGTGCATTCTGATTTGTGTGGCCCAATGCCAACTCCTTCAGCAAATGGGAATAAGTACTTTATGACATTTGTTGATGACTACTCATGAATGTGCTGGATTTACTGTTTAAAGACAAAGTCAGAAGCATTTCAAACATTCAAATACTTTCATGCATTGATTGAAAAAAAAGCACAATCAAAAATTGGTACACTTCGTACTGATAATGGAAAAGAATATACTTCAAATGCTTTTGAAGCTTATCTTCACCAACATGGAATTGCCCATCAGACTACCGTTCCCTACAATCCTCAACAAAATGGGGTAGCAGAAAGAATGAATAGAACCATAATGAATATGGTTCTCTCTATGATGTTTTTCAAGAATGTAAAACTAATGTTTTGGGGTGATGCAGTAAAATGTGCAGCATATTTGAGAAATAGAAGTCCATCAAATGCACTTGATAACAAGACTCCACATGAAATGTGGTTCGGCCATCTCCCTTCAGTCAGGCATCTCAGAGTTTTTGGTTCCACCTGTTATGCCTTGATTCCGAAGGAGCAAAGAAACAAGCTTGGTGCTCGAAGCAGAAGATGCATTTTCCTGGGGTACGAAGAATACTCCAAGGCATACCGTTTGTATGATGAGGTAAACAAGAAATTTGTTATTTCCAGAGATGTCATTTTTCTTGAAACTAATAAAAATGACCAGTCTATTGAGAGACAACTTGATCATTTGGAAAATTATGCTCATCCAAAGACATATTCTGAAAATGAATATGAAATTACAAACCTTGAAGGGGGGATTCCTATTCTGGATCAACCTTTGGAATTTCCATATGAAGCACCAACTCCCCCGCATGAAGAAGTTCCTACTACTTCACCTGATCAAGAGATTCAGATGGATGATGTGATTGAGAGAATTGAAAGACTCTCAATCAATGATAAAGAACCACCAGCTAATCAACCAGGACCATCACGGAAGATTCCTAAATGGGCCACAAAGACACTTGAAAGTGTCCATCAGGATGAAGTTGGAAAGACGGGAACGAGAAGTTCGAAAAGACATGGAGGAGAAGCAGATAATTCAGGTGATGACATGGATGTATCATTTGATTGTGAATTTAATTTATCTGCTAACTTTGAACCAACTTCCTTTGAAGAAGCTTCTACTCGAGCTGAGTGGAAAGAAGCTATGCAAAATGAGTATGATGCACTCATAAAGAATGGAACTTGGAAGCTGGTTGACCCTCCAGTTGGAACCAAACCAATTGGCTGCAAGTGGGTGTACAAAAACAAATACAAATCAGATGGCTCACTTGACAAGCACAAAGCGAGGCTTGTAGCAAAAGGCTATGCGTATAAAGAAGGAATTGACTATGAAGAAACTTTTTCTCCTACAACAAAATGGGCTACCATCCGTACCTTACTCTCGTTGGCTGCTCAGAAAGGGTGGAAAGTTCATCAAATGGATGTGAAAACTGCTTTCTTGAATGGAGACTTGAAAGAGAATGTCTTCATGTCTCAGCCAGAAGGCTTTGTTGTGAAAGGAAAAGAACAAAAGGTATGCAAGGTTTTCAAA